>CM076581.1:396624502-396912002 GCA_034641835.2 Pinus albicaulis
AAAATGGTGTAGCTGAAAGGAAGAATCACACCTTAAAAGAAATGGCTAATTGTATGCTTCAATCTAAAGGACTTGGTCTCAATTTTTGGGCATAAGCCATTAACTGTGCTAATTACATAGTAAATCGCACTCCTACTAAGGTTTTAAAGAATATAACTCCAGAAGAAGCTTGGAGCTCAATCAAACCAGATGTAAGTCACTTTCGTGTTTTTGGAAGTGATGCTTGGGCCCATATTCCAGATGTGAAACATAAAGCCTTAGAACCTAAGAGTGAAAATGCATTTTTGTTGGATATTCTGAAGATGTCAAAGGATATAGACTTCTTCAACCAAAATCCAAAAATATAATCATTAGAAGAGATGTAAAATTTGATGAAAATATATCGGCCTACGAGCCTAGTTCGGCGGGTGTGCCACCTTTGGCCTGCGAGCCTGATTCGGCATATGTGCCACCTCTCTCTCTCTCTTCTATTTTTAATAGCATTCCTTCTAGTTCAGATGATGACAGTGAGGATGACAATCCTCCTCCACCTCTTGAAATTGTTCCTTATACTCCACCGCTTCCAAGAGGGGTTCGCTCTGCTTGGGATGTAGTAGGTTCTCTTGCAGGTGACCCTACTGATCGACAACGTACTCGTTCTCAGTCTGAAAGAGCCTCTTCCTTATTGGCTCATGTTCCAGAAAAACTTGATCCAAAACCCTTTGAAGAAGCCTCCGGTCATCCAGATTAGGATGAAGCTATGAATGAAAAATATCATTCCTTATTGGCAAACGATACTTGGGATCTTGTTCCTCTCCCAAAAGGAAGAAAACTTGTCAGATGCAGATGGGTTTACAAAACAAAGTTTGGACCAGATGGAAAAGTGGATAGACATAACGCTCGTCTTGTCGCTAAAGGTTTTTCACAAGTTGAAGGCATTGACTATACTGAAACCTTCTCCCATGTTGCCAAAATGAATTCTATCCGCCTTGTTCTTTCCCTTGCTGCCTCCTTTAAATGGGAAGTCCATCAGATGGATGTTAAATCTGTCTTCTTACATGGAGACTTGCATGAAGAAATCTACATGGAACAACCCCCTGGCTTTATCCAAAATGACTCCGGTGTACCCTTGGTCTCAAACAAGCTCCTCGGGCTTGGTATGCCAAAATGGATAGATTTCTATTAGATAATGGCTTTTCTAGGTGTCATTCTGACAACACTGTCTACACCAAGAAAGTGGATATGTCCTTCACCACCCTTGTTCTTTATGTTGATGATCTTATCCTTATTGGTAGTGATCCCAACCATATAAACCATGTGAAGTCTAGCCTCAAAAAGAAGTATGAAATGACAGACTTAGGACACTTGCATTATTTCCTTGGTCTTCAAGTCTTGCAATCCGAAGAAGGTATTACCCTCTCTCAATCCAAGTATGCCTGTGATCTTCACACCACTTTCACATGGAAGACCGTAAGCTGTGCCCCTTCTCCCTTTCAGTCTGGAGTCAAGCTTTCAGTCACTTGTACTACCCCTGAAGTTGATGCTACTTTATACCGTCAACTTGTTGGTAAAATTCTGTATCTAACCCATACCCGCCATGGCCTTTCTTTTGTCGTTGGTCTTGTTGCTCGGTTTATGCACCAACCTCATGAAAGTCACTAGAAAGCAACTAAGAGAATACTTCGATATATTCAAGGTAAAGTTTAGTTCAGGATTCATTATAGTGCAGCAGCATCTCCATTGTTGATTGGTTTCATTGATTTTGATTGGGCTGATGACCCTGATGATCGAAAGTCCACTGCAGGTTATGTATTCACTCTTGGTTCAGGACCTATTACTTGGTCTTGTAAGAAACAAAGTGCCATCTCTCTTTTTTCAGCAGAAGTAGAGTATCGTGGTGCCGTTGAAGCCAACAAACAAGCCATGTGACTTCGTCAGATTCTGTCTAAATTTGGCCTTCATCAGCAGCATCCAACTACACTTTGGTGTGATAATCAAAGTGCCATTCAACTATGTAAAGATCTAGTTCAGCATCAACATATGAAGCACAATAAGCTCCACATACACTTCATTAGAAATCTCATTCATGATCGTGTTCTTGAAGTGCAGTATTGTCCAACCAATGATCAAGTAGCCGATATCTTTACAAAGGCTCTCACAGAAGCGAATTTTACCAAACTTCAATCCATGCTTGGAGTTCAGGAAAGTTATCATTAAGGGGGATAGGCTCTAATGCCCCTTCCTTCTCCTATTGTGTCACCTTTGTGAAATCCTTCAATCGTATCCCAATTTGTCCTTAAAGGGGGGATGTTAGACATTTCGACACATAGGAAATAGGCTCCTTTTGTGTCACTCTTGTAAATCCTTCAATCCTATCCCAAGTTGTTCTTAAGGGGGATGTTAGGATATTCCGACACATAGGAAATAGTTAAGAATAACTTAGTCTAGTGTAGAGTTAGGTAAAGTGTGTTTCTTTACCATGTACATTTGTAACTTATAATCCGACGGTCACGATTTGTAGTGATTCGATGGTTATCTCTCACCTAGGTATTAACGACACTTGATCCGTGGCTTAACACTTGATTGGTCCATGATCTCTATTTAAAGAGCATGGAGGGTAATTTGTCTGGTAACCGTTTATGAGAGAAACATATGTAACTTTTATTTTAATATTAATAAATTGCCTAAAGTGGCTGCGTTGGCTCAGGCTGTGGACTGTTTCCCTCTTTGAGGGTTTTAACCACGTGATTATACTAGTGTACTGATTTGTGATCTGTTTGTGAGTGGTGACCTTTGGTTCTTGATCTACGAAACTTACCCTATAAATTCCTATAGGGCTTCATAAATCTTTGTAGAAGATGGCCGCAATTTTTCCAAGATTTGAGAAGACCTGGAAAAACTTTCAACCTATGTTGCACGAAACGGGAAACGAAAACGAGTTTTCGAAACGGGCATGTTTAGAATGGTACGAAACACCACCTCCCCAAATTTTGGAAATGGGGAAACACGATATATATATATATATATATATATATATATATATATATATATAATTTAGGTCATTTAAGAAATGTTATGTGAAATCATAAAACATACATGATAAATTGTAATTTATTACATTCAAATCATAAACTATTACATCACAAAAGACACTTTCAACAATTAAAAAAATAATAAAACACACGCAAACCAAAAAAAATAAAAATACAAACAAGTTAAATCGACGGAAACACAGTCGTATAGCCTGGAAACACGTTTCCGGCCGTACTGGACACGTTTCCGTAACGAGAAACACCTAGTACGGTTGGAAACGTGTTTCCAGGCCATACGGTACGGCGAAACGCGTTTATGTTTCGCTTATGGGCTGAAACGAGGGTTGGATCAACAAATGATGTTAGAACAAAAATAATTCATAAATAAAGAGGGTCGATTTGTCTTAGGCTGTTAGATGTGGCTAGAGAGGCACAAAACCCAAGGCATCCACTTTGTAATTTGTGTTTTTCTATTTTTGTGGGTTTTTCAATAATACAAGTAAATAAAAAGACGAGAACTTGAATTTTGTAAAAAAGTGTTTGGTTGTTGGATTAGGGCTTAAGCGCCTTATCTCCACTACAACAGTTTGGGTCAAGATGAATGTCCCTCTTAAGTTTGTTATTGAATGCTTGTAGATTAGGGAAAGAAGGTAGAATGCTAGAAGTTAAATCACCTTCTTGTCCAATCAAGACAAGTTATGATACCAAGCCCCATTAGAAGGGATCGATCCCTCTGAGGGAAAAACATTCAACCATAAGGTCAACTATAGAATGAAATAAAATCATTTTTTTGTTGAGGAACCTCTAGGGTATGGCACAACAAGGAGAATTAATGCTTACCTCAAACCAACAAGAGAGAAGTGAGATAATTTACCCTAGACATCTCCCTCCAGGTGACAAAGTTGTCCTTTAATGGATCACTCTTGATAGCCTTGTAGTAGCCTTGAATTAACAAAATGTTATCTTTGAATTATGTAGAATAACCAAAAAAAGAGACTTCAAAGTTGATGCCAAAGTTTCATGAAAATATTACGTTATGGAAAAAATGCTCTTAGCAATTCACAACGATTTGGGATGAGAGTGAACTCTCTATATATAGAAGAGGCTCTGAACATCTCATCTCCTTTTTCCTCCTTAGAAAAGTCTAAGAAAAACCTCATTCACATTGCTTAAAACCACCCAATCAAGGTTGATGTCCTACTAGGAGGCTCAACTTGCTCGCTAAGTCAGGCTGATTTGCTTTGGAGGTCCAACTTTCCCTTGAGAAATGGCTTGAATTGACTTGGAATAATTTTTGGAATCTTTGAGACTCAAGAGGCTCAACGTCTCCCTTAAGATTCTCAATGTTGACTTCGAGAACCTTTTCTGATCCCCAACTACTAGATAAAAGGTGGAAAACTCCTTGACTTGGTCCAGATTTAGCTTGCTTTCAGGATTTAAGGCTTTACTTGCTTGCTTTTACTCTTGATCTTGGTCTGTGAGACCTTGATATATCATTTTCTTTTTCTTTTGCATCTCTACATCACTTAAGTGATTGCCACATCATCCCAAAATACCTGACAACTTTCATAATAGAAGTCAGCCCTCTTTTAGAGAGGAAAAATGACTTGAAATGGTACTTTGAAAAAGGCATTCTGGGTGCTTTGGCTTGGAGGTACAATAATGAGATGGGTGTTTCCACCTTCACATATTGTGATCAGCTTTATAGGGCTAATACAAGTGTTCCTTTAAGCTACGTGTCCTAATATATCTCTATGATGCTCAAATACCAAGCCAGGGCATAAGCATGTCCATCAAGGTAGGGAGTTACCATCCGCTGGGGAGCAGTTAGCAAAGCAATAAAACCAGGCACCATGAAGATAAACCTAAGAAGATTGGTCATGACCATCCACCTAGGTGGATCTGCGATATATTTTTACACTTCATCCTACATAGCCTACATTGCCAAAAGATTACACGCATTTGGGCTTACAAATGGTGTGGTCTTTTGAAAAATTTTGGGGTACCCCTGCTGAAAGAGGGGTAACAGGGAAAATTTCAAAATTGACTTGCTTTCATAGGCTTGGTTCTGAGACACATTGCTTCAAACTAATCTTTGATCCTTAAATATTCACAAGCTTATAAGCTCCAAGTTTGATCTTTGACACCATGTAGAAATTTAGGGTGCATGCATTTATACAAATGATGACAACGGTGGAGAGAGAACACGGACTTTTATTATAATGCTAGAGCTAATATATCTCTCTCAAAGCTTTTGTCCCGTCTCATTGCAATTTCTAACACCCCCAAGTGGTTATAGTGATTTAACAGCCTAACCCCTAACCTCAACATTTAAATGTTACGCTGGTCACATGTCACTAAGATAAAGTGACTATTACAGAGAAATTTATAATACCATAACTGAAATTTTATTGGAGTGATAATATTTTAACAGGAATCAGCATCATTGCATGCATGGATTGTGTTGATCATTCAGCAATTTTTAAAATTGCGATGCTTTTTTTTTTATATTGAATGATAGTTGTAACTTTAGTCCACAAGAGTGATTTTTTTTTATATTGGAAAATAGTTGTAACTTTAGTCCACAAGAGTTCATAGCAACTTGACAGGCAGACCAATTTATGAACAGACTACTGAAGAATTTTTATCTGAGAAAGATTGGTCAGGGAGTTAGGATATCGTCTAATAATGGGAAAACAGTCCAGCAGAAGTTCCTGTCACAAATTGTTATGGCATCTATTTAAAATTATTGTACAGCCATGATACTTGGAGGAAATGCTCTCTCCAAAGCGTCTGCAACATTCTTCGGAAGATGGAAATCAATTCATATGGAGCTTGGGAGAGGCCATTATCATTCTATTTGCCGCACCTTCTCACAGCACAGGATGTTATTGAGAAAACTGACCTCCCATAGTGGGGTGAATTTGAGGGGCAATTTTTGCAACTTCCAAAATGTGGATTTTTATAATGAAAACTTGTCAGTGACTATTTGGCAGCCAAACTGATTTGAAGGTCTTCCAGGAAACTTTCAGTTAAGAACATGCTGTCTTTTTTTGGAAATAGATTTGACTGCACTTTTATTAGTGGCAGTAGTTGATAACATAG
Source organism: Pinus albicaulis (assembly GCA_034641835.2). Classification (NCBI taxonomy): domain Eukaryota; kingdom Viridiplantae; phylum Streptophyta; class Pinopsida; order Pinales; family Pinaceae; genus Pinus; species Pinus albicaulis. The sequence goes on from CM076581.1 coordinate 396,630,619, forward strand.
CGTTATTGAGAAGGACTTTGTTCCATAGTCATGCTGTTCTAGTGCTGGTGTATGGATTGTAGCTTTTGACCTTTGTAACTGGGGAATTTTATAACCGTCTCAATAAATCAGGTCTTCACAAAATTCTTAATAAATGAAAGGGTTGTGCTGATAAGTCAATAAAATATCCCTGATTATTGTTATTGATTATTGTGCATGCAGTGATTTCCTTAAGCATTTACATAATAAAATCTGTCCAGAACCACTAGCTGCTGAGGTGAGGGCTCATTCAATGGTATCGTCTATGTACAATTTCTTTTAATGCAGTTCTTTATGCAACATGATCAGTGAAAGCCTACTATCTGCTGCTTCTTGTTTCTGTATTTGAAATTTGTACTATATGCCAGCTTAAATGGTGTTAGAGAGCCACTTTATCGTTCAATTTGAGAGAAAAATTTATGGATGCATATCTAAAAGTGCGTAGTAAATTGTTTGTTTACATGATTGGAAGCACCAGGAACTTCATTGCTGGAGGAGTTCTATTTACCCCTTTTGTAGCGGGAAAGAGCAAATTCATGCTGGACTTTCAGTAAGTAACAACAGCAATGGTCAGCTTTCAATCAGGTGTCAGCTGCCTGCAGTGATGTTTAGATATTACTTCTATGGAATCTTGATGTTATATTTTAATGCAAATTTAATTGAAAAATGTCTATAGTACTTCAATTTAAACCTCAACACATTTCTCTTTCCTAGGGGATTCAAATGTCAGGACTATACAGTGTCCCTGGTAGGAGAAAACAAGAGACAACTTCAGCTGAGGATACCATGGGTTCATGCATAAAAGGCCTGGTCAATGAAAAGGAGGAATTAGAATATGTTGAAAAGATCTCTGCAATTGTGGATGCTCAGGAAGCTGATGTTTTCAGGGGATTCAATGATAAATTTGCATCTACTATCAAGGGAATTCAGCATACAGAAAGAAATTGGAAGGCAAGCATGGCTGGCAATACCAGGAGCAACGTTGAAAATGTTACAGAGGTTGTTAATGATGACAGCGTTCCCGAGGTTGATTTGATGGCCACACAGGATGAGACTTGTGATGATAAGATATCAAATGATACAAACTATGATATTCAGATTTTTGCAGATGGGGAGAAGGAAGACGTAGTAGGAGTTGTGGTGCAAGGAAGTGAGGAGATTGATGCAAATACAGGACATGACAGACAACCAAGGAAAAGAACACGGTATATTGTGAGTGATGAGCATATGGAAAGTGAGGATATTGAAACTAACACAGAAGACATAAACCCAAGGAAAAGAACTTGGTGTTTCAAAAATGGCAAGCAAATAGGAGGTGATGCTAACAGACTTGAAAGTAGACGCGCCAGGAAAAAACCATGGCGGATTATGAATGATAGACAGAAAGAAATAATGGAAGAAGCCCTCCGTACTGATCCAGATATGCAGAAAAATCGAGATGCATTGCAGTCATGGACAGAAGAATTGAAAAAATATGTAAATTGCTCTACTCTATATCAATACGATTAGATATTTGTCTTTTATGCTAAATGACTGTCGGAAGTTTTAGTTGTTCTAGTATGTATTTCTTGAATTTGCCATTATCTGTTGTCCTATTAGTTTCTTTTATGGATATACATATTTGCTCATAGGATGTTGAATTACTGTTTGTCCAGGGACCAGAGTTCAAGATACGCCAGCTCAAAAAGTGGTAATTTTAATTTATCATTTTATCGTTACTAGATTTTTGAATTCCTAATTTATCATTATGCGATATCTCATACATTCAGGAAGGATCAGGTATTTCCATGGATATTTAGTATGTGTGATGTTTTTTTTGTAAGCTTGGCATGACTACATCTTCATCATATCCAATATATTACCCTGATTGGGGTGGGGAATTGAACCAGCGATTTCACATCGAGTGCCTTAACGGTGCACCCAATCACCATCTACCCAAGACCCCGTGGACTTTAGTATGCGTGATGTTACTAACATTACTATATATATAGATATATGGCCAGAGGGCCAAGATAACTGATTTTCATGTTGGAAACAGTAATGAATAACGAAACAGCATGCTTGAAATTTAAGATGTGACCCATACTTCAAGAAAAATGCATACTTGATGCACAGTTTGTATGAGCTGCAAGTATAGAGAATTACATATTGGAGCTATGCAACACTAAAATATGTGGCATTCCCATTAGGGAGCACAGTATTTCAATGATTAGAGAGATTCCTCTGTTGAATATCAATGTCATGCTAACTACTTAAATTGGAATAAATTCAATTATTATTAACACCCACAAGTGACTAAAAGCAGTGAATGGTACTCCCAAAAATATATCATTACAATATTTCATGGAAGAGTACCTTGTTAGTTAGTTGCTATGAGAAAAAGAGAACAAGATACTCTTAAGAGAAATCAATCTTTTATTAAACTTGCTTGTAAAGGTTGTTTACATCATCTCATTTTATTATGGGATGAGATACTTTGGGTAGTTGCACACCTAACCCTCGCATAAGTAAGAATGTATAATAACTAATCAAACCAAACCCAAGTGCACGTGCAAAATACTACGAAACTAGTATGAGCTTCTGAAACAAAAATACAGTAGAAACATGACCCCTAAAAATTTTGGAAATGGGGAGACACACACATACATATATATAGTGCTAATCTATAAATAGACATTATAGTGAAACTTTGAAAGAAAGCATTATGAATTAATGAGAAAGAAAATTTAAATGACAAGCAATGTTCCATCATCATTAGTATCATTCTTTGTCACCTTGTTTAGCCTTTTACCTCTACCTTGATCCTCCAGGGACATCTGTTGATTTTTGGTAGCATCGGAAGTGCTCTAAGTCTCAAACTTTATGGAGAGGCTTAGGCACATGTATTCCAAAGAACCTAGAAATCATTTGTGGAAATTCCATTCAAAATATGTTTTAAATTATTTTAGTGGAGACCCTAAGTCTAAACTTAGGGAAATTAAATAATTAAAGTGTATTAATAAAATAGAGTGTGAATCTTCTAGAGAACATGGATCAAGTCAAGTTATGATCTTAGCCGTTGATTAGAGATCTAATCTCGGTTGTTGATATCTCAACGGGAAGACTACGAAGGAAGACTTGAGGGTCATTTGGAAAACACACCAATGCAGATAGTCAGTTGCCCAAGTAAAATCGATTTTCTCAGTGGTTGAAGTTCGGCAAGAGAAAATCGATCCAGAGGGAGAGTTGCAGGTGGAGGAGAGGCAGAGAGGGTTCAACATCAATCTAGGGTACATGAGTAGGTGACGCAGTGGCAAGAAGGGACAACGCAGTGGCTGGAAGGGACAACGCAGTGGCTGGAAGAGACAACACAAAGGTGATGCAGATCTGCGCAGTCCTCATGCATAGCCAGCACAAGGGTGATGCAAGAGGCCCAGGAGAGTCATTCCGGGGGCATTTCTCATCAGAAAATTTGTGATGAATTTCTTGTAATATCCCCAAAGGGAAATAACCAGTAATACACAGAAATATGTCAGACAGATATAGAAAATACAATGCTGAACCAGATCATGGAACAATTACACATAGAATGCCAGAAAACTGAGCCATTTTATTAATCTGAAAGTACATAGAGAGGAGTACAAGAAAATCAGAATGAGTGCACCTATCCTTGCCCTAGGCAAGTGGAGGCCTTCTCAGACAAATAATGGCTGCAACAAGGACAGCGTCCTAGCTGGCTGAAGACTGCTCTGAAGACTGAAGCTGGACTGCACTGGAACTATGAGCTGAAGACTAAAAGATAGCTGATATCAATACTCCAAACCCTCACCAATGAAAACGCTGTCTCTGCTAGTGACAGTGCTGAAACAGATGTAGTGCTGGTCACAAAACCCTCCAGATGAAAAGCTCAGCTCCTCAAGGCCAAAGGCCCTGGAAAACGCTATCAAGCCCTGCTCACATGACCCTGCTCATCAGATCAGCGTCCTCCCAGATGGATCAGCGTCCTATATGCTCAGATCTGCTGGATTTGAAGCCTCCAATCCAGATCTGCGTCCTATCCCTCCGGATCTGTGTCCCCCTATATCAGATCTACTGCTATCTCTTCAGATCTATGCTAGATCTGCCAATATCTCCTCAGATCTGCAACCTCAAAGGCTGGATCTGATGTTATCTCTTCAGATCTAGGCTGGATCTGCCAATATCTCCTCAGATCTGCAATCTCCCAAGCTGGATCTAATGTTGTCTCTCCAGATCTGCAACCTACAGAACCAGATCTGCAAATATCTGCTCAGATCTACAATCTCCAAGGCTGGGTCTATCAATATGCCTTCAGATCTGCGTCCTCCTCTTCCTGCTGGAACAGCGTCCTCACTCCAAGACTGATCTGCGTCCTTCCTTCCCTCTGGAACAACGTCCTTCCTCCCAGATAGGAACTGCGTCCTTCCTCCTCCTGAAACAACGTTTTACCCGCTAGATCTGCGCAGCCACAAGAGGGCTTCTTCCTCTCCGAATCTCCACCTGAAACTGCTACCAATTCCCACTGAAACTGAAGGATGAAACTCAAAAAATAACCTTACTAGGGCAGGCACTCGAAGTCCCCCGAAGCTAAGGGTGAAACCAGAAATAACCTTACCAGGGCAGGCACTCGAAGTCCCCCGAGGCTAAGGGTGAGATATCCGACCGGAGACACTCGGTTGCACTAAACAGTGCTGCAGACCGACTAAACAACCGGCGTGCTGAAGCAGACAGAAGTCTAGCTTTCAATATCAATATCAAATCAAGCATATCCAAATGAGGTGAGAACCCCACCTTTTATAGTGCTAAACTCCCTCCAAAACTTTGACTGTGTCCTTCACTCTCCTTGGCCTGCGCAGTTACCCTTGGGTCAGCGTGAGGCCTCCCCTCATATCCATGTGGACCCCCAAGGCCCCCTCTCCAAGTTATAACGTTAATCAACTAGGAAAACACTTTATTTTATAAAGTGAGGTGACCCCTCTTATTTCTCACTTTATTTATTATTTATAGCTAAAGCGGCAAAATTAAACAAAAATGAAATATTCCAATTAGCAAGGCTAATTGGGAATATTACAGTCTCCCCCGGCAAAACGTTGCTTGTCCTCAAGCAACTGAAGTGATGGATGCTGTAAAGTCTGCTCGCTCTCCCAAGTGGCATCCTCATCCGGCAAAAATTGCTTGTTCTTAAGCAATGCTTGAACAAGCCTACTCTCTAGCTGATGCTCCCCGCCGATACTGCAAAATGTGCCTGGGTCCCACTGAAACCTCTCTGTCTCCTGCATCACCCCGATATGGAGGGATATCTCAATGCCAGGATCCCAAACTGGCCTCTCATGGTACCAGCCAATCAATAGTCCTCCCGGATCCCATCGCCACTGTGGCCAATAATCGCACAAGTCCCGTGACTCGAACTGCTCACTGCCTCTGGCTATGACTAAAGACCATGACCGCTGCTGCTCTGCATCTATGACTGTGTAAGCTGGCCCATCAACCGTGAGCCAACTCGTCACCTCTCTCCAATCAAGGCATGGAGTCGAAAATATAATGAGGAATATCTCCCTCCTGTGGATCCTCCATCTCCAAGCAATCACCCAGACAAAATGAGCCACCTCCCAACAAGGCAACTCCTGAAAATCTCCTTCCACCTCAAGCTCTGGTAATGAAGGTGGGCTGAAAATATGAACTTGGCAAGCATCATAGCTTACCCCATGCTGTCCTTCTCTCCACTCATGACAAGTGCAGAGTCTATGCTGATCCTGGGCTGCAAAATCATTGCCCTCCAATGGCAAAGTGAAAAACAATCCACCATAGAAGGTTCCTCTATCAATGAAGAACAAGCTGGCCCAAAACAAACCATCCATGAAGAATATGACATGGTCATCATGGATCACCCTAATGAGATGTTTGCTGACAGTTCTACATGAGGATACATAATGCAAACAATCTCTCACAAGGATACAACGTAGTCTCATCCACCGCAACTTCAGAAAATTACATGGCAAACAATGTACAAGATTCATCACATCTACTAATGGATAGTAAATGGCTGAATATGACAACAACATAAGGCCAAACACTTGCCCATAGCTGTACAATGGATGAATATCAATCTCATGGACCACCTCAAAAGAGAACACATATGTAGTAGTGGTGGCCATGCCTCCTCCCATGCTCCTATTAGAACATGTAGTGCAGAAAATACTCAAAGGCACATTCAGCTCATGTGTCTCTCTCATAATCAAGCCTCCCATACAAATCTGACCATATTCTGGAAGTAAGATGGTACATGGATCCATAAATGAGTCCTCCATAGTGTTTTGGCATGCTATGAAGAAGAATGAACCATGTGCTGTAAGAAGATAATCCTCCTCATGCTTGGAAACCCAAGTCAAGAAGAATATGCCATAGATGTCTCTATCATCACTACCTCCTCTTTGTGCAACAAATATGAAGTGATCCCGGGACCTATGGGTTATAGATCCACCATATCTCTGCTGCGCACACTTCATCCATAATGTTCTGCTCCAAGGTGACAACGCTGGGAGCTCATGCAAATAAGCTCCTGTCAATACCAGACTCTGCTCTTTGACATGCTCCTTGTCAAAGACTCCTCTAATACTGCTGCAACAAGTGTGGAATACTCCCCAAGATGGAAGTGCTTTCCCGTCATCATCAAAGATCAAGGAGATAGTGCCATCCCCTCTTCCTGCAACATCATGCAAAGTTTGAGAGCAAATCTGCCCTTGCTCTCCCAGAAACAAACCAAGCAACCAAACAATTTGCTGCCTCCCCATACTTCCATCATACAACTCATGTGATGAAGACATAACGAGTATCATATCATCACCATGCATACATACTCTATGCTGCTCAATGATGCAAGTATCCAGCCATCTTTCCTCCACCCTCCGACTCTTCGGAAGAGTGTTTGCCAAGAGATGGCCAAACTCTTTCAAGAGTAACCAGCGCAGCCAAGCCTCCTGCTGCCTGGTAGCACAGATCTGCAAGTAGCCTCCTAGCTCCTTGCTCATCATCCCCATCCACTCAATCACTTGTGGATGCCTCCTTCTCCTCATCCGGTTACTCTTCCCATGAGGGCTACCATCCTCCCAAATCAAATTTCTGATTTTGCACTTCATGGGATTTTGAAGTATAAACTTCTCAAGGATCAATGAGACCCTATCAAGAATCAAATAGGTGGTAGGCAAAAACCTCCCATCATGATGTGTGGGGCTCAAGGAATGTCCAACACAAGCATGAGAGATGTTATCCATCCGAAGATGTCCCCCATCTTCTATCTGCTCTTGTGAGAAGGGAAGAAAGTCATCGCACCCCATGGTGTGTCAAAGTGCATCTCCAGTGAGATCTCTCCTTGAGACCTCCTCTTCATCCATAGTCTGCTCCATCGAGTACCAACTCAAAATCTCTCGCCATCCAACCTCAACACGTGGCTGTTGTACCCTGTGCAACTCTAATCGTCTCATCCCATTATCCAAGTCAATATATGAGACCTGACTAGGTGGCTCTGCCTCTCTCTCTCTAATGGGAAGAGATGACTCAACAATACTGCTAGTCCCATCCATGCATGCCTGAAGGGGAATGATCTGACGCTCCCTCGTGCCCTTTGGTTGTACCATCAGGGAATCCAGTTGTTCCCCAATGCGGACCAACTTGGTCGCCGACTTGGCACAAGTCACTCTCATACCCTCCAGCTCCTGGTCCTGCAACAAAATGGTCTCCCGTACTGACGCGGCCTTCTCCCTCAAAACTCGAAGGTCCGATCCGAAGCCGATGATACCGCTGTCTGCGACCATCATCCAATACCTCTGTATCTCCTAGTGCCTCATCGATAGTGGATATATCTCCTGATACCTCACCCATCTGTCGTGTGCTGCTACCACCCGAAGACTCAAACATGGCTCCAGTCATCACCTCAGTGGATGGATCTACCGGGGTAGGCTCTACCTCCTCCACTACGATATCAACCGGCACGGTCAAGGAGGTCTCTAATGATGGTGAGTCCTGTGTCTCACTAGGTGTATCCTCGAACTCCCTGCAATCCTGTGCTCCCTCATCCTCTTCTCCACTGCTCTCGGAGAAGACCTTAATGAAGTGTGCCTTCCCTGCCGCACACCTGTGTCCCGGTGCCCATGGTTCCCGGCAAGTGAAGCACACCCGCTTCCTCCTCAGCTCTCTCCTGGCCTCATCATCAAACTGCCCTCGTCCAGGATTCGCCTTGGGAGGCGGAGCCCTCGTGTCCTTACCCTTAGGCTGGAAGGCCTGTCTCGGGGGATAAGGTGTCCGAGCCCTGGATAAGACATCCTGTAAGTCTCGAGTCCTGCTGATGGCATCCTGAAGGGTAGCCGGTCTGTGCGACCGGACTAGGCCACGAAGTGGCTCTGACAGCCCCTCCACAAATATGCAACCCATCCAAGCTGCAGATAAATCAGGTACCATCACCGAAATCCTCAAGAAGTCTGAAATGTATGTCTCTATACTCCCAGTCTGTTTGAGCTTGGTCAGCTCAACAAAATGCTGCTCCGGATCCCTCCTGTCAAAGCGCTCTACCACCCTCCGAGTAAACTCGGCATATGTCGTCACTGTAGAATGCCCTAGTGTCACCATCCCATGGAACCACCAATCCCGGGCCTCACCATCCAGATGCAATGTTGCCACCTTAATGGCCTCTGACTGCGTCATCTGGTTAAGCTGAAAATAGATGTCCAGCTTCTCCACCCAGGACGTTGCCGAACTGTTTGATGAGCCATCAAACCTGGGCAAATGAAATCTACTAGCTGCACGGTGGTCATCACGGTGGTATCCGTGCCCCTTGTGCTGGTGTTGCTCAGGGGGTTTGATGCCGCATCGATACTGGAGATAGCGCTCAAAGGGAAGAGTATCCATGAATGCTTGTCCTAAGCCCTGCCACTCTGCAAAAACGGCTGCCCATCGAGCTGGACTCACATCTCCTGCCATTGGCATTTTCTGCTAGGTGCCTACAGGCTCCTCAGAAACTGCACGGCTGCTGCAAAACCATACTGCTGCTTAACTTCGACCTCCGATTTACCCACTGAAAACTATTCAGAAAATTCCAGGAATTTGGGAAGGTGATCCTTGTCCAAAACCCATAAAAACCCAGAAAACGTTTTTCCTAATTCCAAACTTCAAAATTTGACCCTTTATATTTTGGCCCTTTTTCCAACTGCGTTTCTGGTATTGTGAATCGCGTCATCGTATAGATTCCTTTTCCGATTCTCATGGCCACAAAAGTCGAGCGTAATGGTTAGCTCCACGATACCGTAATATCCCCAAAGGGAAATAACCGGGGCACACACGTAAATATGCCGTACGTATTATAGAAAATACAATGTCGAAATCCGCATCATAGAACAATTATACATGTAATGCAAAGCGTAAAACCGAGCCATTTTATTAACTGGAAGTACATAGAGAGGAGTACAAGAAAATCGTAATGAGTGCACCTATCCTTGCTCCCAGGCAAGTGGAGGCCCCTCGACAAATAATGGCCGCAAATAAGGAGCGCTGGCCCTAGCCGGTCAAGATCGCTCTCGAAGACCGAAGCTTCGGACCGCACCGGAACTATGAGTCGAAGACTAAAAGATAGTCGATATCAATACTCCAAACCTCACCAATGAAAACGCTGTCTCTGCTAGTGACAGCGCTGAAACAGATGTAGTGCTGGTCACAAACCCTCCAGATGAATAGCTCAACTCCTCAAGGCCAAAGACCCTGGAAAACGCTATCAAGCCCTGCTCCCATGACCCTGCTCATCAGATCAGCGTCCTCCCAGATGGATCAACGTCCTATATGCTCAGATCTGCTGGATCTGAAGCCTCCAATCCAGATCTGCGTCCTATCCCTCTGGATCTGTGTCCTCCTATATCAGATCTACTGCTATCTCTTCAGATCTATGCTAGATCTGCCAATATCTCCTCAGATCTGCAACCTCAAAGGCTGGATCTGATGTTATCTCTTCAGATCTAGGCTGGATCTGCCAATATCTCCTCAGATCTGCAATCTCCTTCCGGATCTAATGTCGCTTCTCCAGACCGCAACCGGCCAATCCGCATCTCTGCAAATTTGAGCCGTATCTACACCCAAGGCCGGACTCATCATGCCTTCGGACCGCGCGTCCTCCTCTTTCCCCGCCGGGAATCAGCCGTCCTCACCCAAGATCGACCGCGTCCTTCTCCCTCCCTCGGAATGGCCCTCCCCGTACAGGGAACCGCGTCCTTCCTCCTCCCCGAAATGGGGCTGCTTACCTCGCTAGATCTGCGTGTACCACAAGAGGGCGCCTTCTCCGAATCTCCACCCGAAATCGTTGTCAATTCCTTCCTACCGAAATCGAAGGATGAAACTCGTAACAGAACCTTACTAGGGCAAACACTCGAAGTCCCCCGAAGCTAAGGGTGAAACCAGAAATAACCTTACCAGGGCAGGCACTCGAAGTCCCCCGAGGCTAAGGGTGAGATCTCCGACCGGAGACACTCGGTTGCACTAAACAGTGCCGCAGACCGACTAAACAACCGGCCTACTGAAGCAGACAGAAGTCTAGCTCTCAATATCAATATCAAATCAAGCATATCCAAATGAGGTGAGAACCCCACCTTTTATAGTGCTAAACTCCCTCCAAAACTTTGACTGTGTCCTTCACTCTCCTTGGCCTGCGCAGTTACCCTTGGGTCAGCGTGAGGCCTCCCCTCATATCCATGTGGACCCCCAAGGCCCCCTCTCCAAGTTATAACGTTAATCAACTAGGAAAACACTTTATTTTATAAAGTGAGGTGACTAAAGTGAGGTGACCCCTCTTATTTCTCACTTTATTTATTATTTCTAGCTAAAGCGGCAAAATTAAACAAAAATGAAATATTCCAATTAGCAAGGCTAATTGGGAATATTACATTTCTCTAGTGTTTTCATAGAGAATTTCTCTTCGTTACTGCTGATTGTAAATTGTGCAAGAAGATTTTGCTAAAGAATAATAGAAACCCTCATTTGCTGCACCGGTTTTCCTGCATTGGGTTTTTCCGGGGACAATTGTCCAAAATATCTGTGTCATTCTTGTGCTAGTGTTTCCTTGTTGATTTTCTCAGTAATTGTGAAGTCTGCATTTGAATTTATTTCAATATTTTTTTTTTTCTAAGTATGACTAATTCTATTATGTATAAAATTTACTGGTACAAAACAGCCACAGTGTCAACTATGTGAGTCTGAGCACTGGGCTTGATAAACAAGCTATTCAAAGAGTATCTGCACTGCCCAGAATGGGAAACCAGTCCTGTTAACCACAGAGTCTGAACCGCCCTTGAGAGGGAAACCGGTTTTGAGTTCATACAAGCCAAACAAACATAAAAATAAATGCTGAAATTCAAAATCTGCTTTTTCAGCTGAGCTGTGAAGCGATATAGCATAGAATTATCTGCAATGTTTGAGCAAAAAACCTGTAGAGCTTTGCAGAGGCTAATCATGAGTCGGAGATGGAGGTTCCTCGATAATCCTGCATCCGAAAACATTGTTGTTGTCATCCTTCCCAGCGTCGAGTGCGTCCTCCCTGCCAGTGTGCGCCACCTTCATGCTTTGTTCGTTCTGTGGAAAGGGAGGGAAAGTGGCAGGAGCTACCACTTCGCTAGGGAAACCAGAACCCGAAGGGGAAGGGAGAGAGACAGAACGGGGCGCAGCATGATTAGGGATTTCTTCACGGAGAGTCACAGTAATATAGGCAGTGAGGATAGAATTGGAGGAGGTGCAGTCGAACCTAAGTTCAGCTCGCTGAGAAGTTTGCCGAATGGTGGGACGAGCACAACTATGAGAGACAAGGGGGGGAGAGCTGCTGGTGGGCTCGTGAGCTAACGAAGGAGAGGGCGGAGCAACATCGACTGAAACATCGACAGCACCTCTAGTGTGGCCATGACCTCTTCCTCTTTCACCACGCGGGCCAAGAGTGTGATCGTGATCTTCATCCGCAGAGGAGGAGCCTGTGCCAAGACTGGGAGGGGGGCGACGGAGACCTCGGCTGAGACCTCGCCTGCTCCTCATTCTTTCGCAGAGACGGGGCATGTTGATAGGAAATTGACGAAGGGGTCCAGGGCAGAGAGGGCTGGAAGGGGAAGCAGGTGGAGAGGAGAAGGACTGGTCGTCACTGAGGTTAGCAGAAGGAGCTTGAAAATGACAAATGAGACCACCTCGCTGGTTAGTCCCGACGCCTGAGAGTGAATTGAGGCTGCAAAGTGGACTATGAGAGAAATGAAACCCCGGAAGAGGCTCGAAGCAAGCGTGTAAAGAGCAGCGCCACCCCGTGTTGGTCTTCACACTGGCATCTGCAGAACCTGGAGCACAATTTCCTTGCAGAGGAGATGGCGAGCCTCCCCGACCAGCAGTATCATTCGAACTATCTCGAATGCGCTCCATTGCAAGAAGAACCGCCATAATCGAATGCAGGGTGAGCAGACCAAGGTGAATAACTGTCGCGCGAGCTGGAGAGTAATGGTCTGCATAAATGCAGGTACCGGGAGCCATGTGGGCTGCCCTGTCAAACGCCGTTGGGAAGAGCGCGGGAAGCCACGTCCCGTCCAAACCTTCAAGCATCCGCATCCGGAAGAATTTATTTCAATATTTACTGAAGAGATTTCTGCAAATAACTTATTTCTGAATAATAAGTAGAAGAAATAAAATCAGATAATGCAATAGGCTTTCAAGTTGAAATTTTCACAACATTAGTCATCACCATCGATTTTAATGAAATTGCCTAATCAAAACCTTCAAATATGGTAGAAAAAACTTAACATGCCTAATTAATGATTTTGGCTTGTGTGAAGGATACATTTTTGCTAAGGCCATCATCGAAGAGTTCAACCTTCAACACCATCAACATTAGTCTACATAAAGGGCCCGATGCTCTTGAATAAATGCTAATCCCATACCCTCATACATGTTAGAATCCAATGAAAACACTACAATCCTGTCTATTTTGAAATCCTAAAAAATGTTAAGTCTACTAAATTTTGAATGGGATATGATAATCTACTTTCTCCATATGAAGTCCAATGAGGCTGGAAGTTGGAACCACTCTCAAACATCTTGAAACAACTAATAACAATGTTTATAGGAAAGGAAAGATAAAGGAAATGTCAACTTTTACCATTGCCATTAACATAACCATTACTTGCCAGGCTCCAATGTTTTTGGTCAAACCTAGTCAAAATTTAACCTCTATTTAATGATTAATTAACCTCCAATTAGAGCTTAATCTCAAATTGGTGGGTCCCAATCAAGGTTGCATGGAGCAAGAGCGTCGAGAGTGTCATTTTCAAAAAATCCTCGAGAGCGAAGCATCTCGGGAGCATATGTTTGTGTGTGTGTGTGTTGGCTTCAGGGGTCCTGACCCAGGTTCGGAGGTTAAGGTTTGCCAACAAACCCCTATACTACTAGCCCTTTTGGCAATGACCTACTTTCACACACCAAGGTCTCACCCGAAGTAGTATGGGAGGGCGCTGCAACCAGGTTTCCGCACCCTGAGAGAGAGTAGGTAATTAAGGCAGATCTAGGGTGCAGCTTACTAGGTTCGCACAGAATGAGTTTATTTGCAGCTCTTTTCACAGTGTGACCAGCATATAACCATAACAAAGCTATTATCAACATATATAATTAGAACATTCACATCCACGTGCGCATTATCAAATACAATCCCAGAGCATTAGAATCACAACTAATTTCAGATCACAGATATACTTGCACTAAGTCCATATCACAGATATATTCGCGGCTTTTAAGTAAATGTCACAGATACGCTTCAATAGTAAACATAATCAAGTCAGATAGCACACAGATACTTCAACTATACTTCGGGTTCATTAATATCAAAGATCCACTTACAAGCCAAACACAGCCCGCGCACACAGCCTAGCGGGATCCGCACACAGCAAGGCTGAGGATCTCCGCGCACACAGCCAGCAGGAGTCCTTACTCCAAACAACCTAAACAAATCTTCAACAATTCACACGTAGCATCAAATCTAATTCATGCCTACCTTTAGACTCAAACTTATTCATCTATTTATATCGACATAGCCCTTGCTATCCTATGGTCTGCAAATTGTAGTTTGTGGACTCTAGGTCTACCCTTTGACCCCTTTTACAAATCATTGGGGCTTTGACCCACCCCAAAGCCCCGTCGCTAGGCTAATTAGTACCAAAATATATTAAAGCACAACTTAAAATATACATCAAAATGCAGCTAGGGGACCCTGTTCCAATAGGCCCCCAACACAATCTTGTGACTCGTCCTGAGTCACAGCTTGGGTGGAATTTTCATTCGTTCTTTGAGCTTCTCCATGGTGGTAGTAAGCGGAGGTAGCACGTGAAGGCTCTGCGCGGCGGCCGTCTTGTCCTTTGGCATGTATCACAGGGTTTGCAATAGTCGTGAGAGTCGCTATGCAGTGTGGGCCACCATAGCCCAGCTCTCAAGATCTTCTGTGTCGTTTCTTTTCCTGCGTAGTGACCTCCTGCCACGCCCCCGTGAGCTTCTTCTAAGATGGTGTGCCTTTCATGCTCCAAAACGTATCTTCGCAGTACCTCGTCAGCTCCCAGCTTATACAAATGGCCCGCGATGATGGTAAAATCCACTGCGCGGGTTACCAACTCTTTCTACAGTTGTACCGAATACTCTGCAAGTGCCATCCCTGTAGTTAAGAAGTGAATGATGTCAGCGAAGTGCGCATCAACTACCTTAATAGCAAACAGTTGCGCATTAGGCAGTCCTTCTTCTAGGTTGGTCGATTCTTCACCACTTTCGATTCGGGATAAGTGGTCTGACCCAGCATTCAACTTCCCCGGCTTTACGATGATCTCAAAGTCATATTCTTGAAATAGTTGTAGCCATCGACAGATTTCCCCCCCAACACAGGCTTATTCACTAGGTACTTCAAAGCTGAGTGATCTGTAAACATCTTGAAGTGCCCTCCTAACAGATAGTGCATGGTATACGGCAACAGAACCATTTGTTGGCTTGAGGGGTCCTGACCCAGGTTTGGAGGTTAAGGTTTTCCAACAAACCCCTATACCATTGGCCCTTTCGGCAATGTCCTACTTTCGCAGGCCAAGGTCTCACCCGAAGTAGTATGGGAGGGTGTTGCAACCAGGTTTCCGCACCCTGAGAGAGAGTAGGTAATTAAGGCAGATCTAGGTTGCAGCTTACTAGGTTCGCAAAAAATGAGTTTATTCATAGCTCTTTTCACAGTGTGACCAACATATAACCATAACAAAGTTATTATTATCAACAGATCTTATCAGAACATTCGCATCCACGTGCGCATTATCAAATACCATCCCAGAGCATTAGAATCACAGCTAATTTCAGATCACAGATATACTTGCGCTAAGTCCAGATCACAGATATATTCGCGGCTTTTAAGTAAATGTCATAGATACGCTTCAGTAGTAAACATAATCAAGTCAGATAACACACAGATACTTCAACTATACTTAGTATTCATTAATATCAAATATCCACTTACAACCTAAACACAGCCCGCGCACACAGCCTAGCAGGGTCCGCACACAGCAGGGCTGAGGATCTCCGTGCACACAACCAGCAAGAGTCTTGACCCCAAACAACCCAAACAAATCTTCAACAATTCCCACATAGCATCAAATCTAATTCATGCCTACCTTTAGACTCAAACTATTCATCTATTTATATCGACATAGCCCTTGCTATCCTATGGTCCGCAAACCGTGGTTTGCGGACTTTAGGTCTACCCTTTGACCCCTTTTACAAATCATTGGGGCTTTGACCCACCCCAAAGCCCCGTCGCTAGGCTAATTGGTACCAAAATATATTAACGCGTAGCTTAAAATATACATCAAAACGCAGCTAGGGGACCTTGTTCCAATAGTGTGTGTGCACACATTGCATTTATATTCAAAAAAACATCTAGAATGCCAAATTAGTTGTAGAATATATGAAAAGATGCATATTTGTATATCAATGAAGATAAAAATGACATCCAAAGTACATTAATGATTAATCATTCGAGCATCAACCATCTAGAGTCTAGATTCTATCAATTACAAACAAACATACAAATTTTAAGCCATACAATAAAGAGTAGACCATTAACTTACATAATGAAATAGGTTATCTAGCAAATGTCAACAATAACATGACCAAATAGTTATGTCTACAATTATTATCCCATTAACAGATTGAAATATGAATACCAA
Organism: Pinus albicaulis; assembly: GCA_034641835.2. Taxonomy (NCBI): domain Eukaryota; kingdom Viridiplantae; phylum Streptophyta; class Pinopsida; order Pinales; family Pinaceae; genus Pinus; species Pinus albicaulis. Next base: position 396,646,872 of record CM076581.1, read on the forward strand.
AAGGTTCAAAACAATAAAGTTAACTATGTTACTGGATCCGTCAGGTCGAACGGTTGATCAATGGATCCCTAGATCGAAGATAGATTCAGATTCGAATCCATGAAGATCCGCCCAACATTTGTCCGTGTGCAAAATTGTTCGACGTCTATACAAAATTCCAAATTAGATGTCAATGCAAAATTCTAGAATGAAAAAGTGAGCAGACGAATCACGCTATAATGGAAAAATTAGTGGAGCAAATAATTAACAAGGTAGTTGGTTGTGCTACCAAAGTGACTTTTCCTTGGTTGGCCATACTATAAACTTTGTTGCAACATTATAAGCTACGAACATTTGGATATTCTAATTAAGTTTTATGTTTGTTTTAAGTGTAAAAGGTGAGTTTCATAAAGTAAGTTTAATAGTCATTTAATTTAAATATAATAACTAGTAATTAATATTTGAATATTATGATACATTAAGTTTAGTATTATTAAATTAATAATTATTTTAAAAGTATTATATAGAAGTTTTATATTTAAAATTTCTATTAGAAGTTATATATATATATATATTTTTTTTTATATAAATTTAATTAATATTTATAAACCATATATTAATTCTGATATTATTCATCTAATAAATATTTTTATCAATGTTATATATACAAACCATATATTTAAAAATTAATATATGTTTTTATTTTATTTTTATAAAAAATTATTTTTAGAACATTATAAAATATTTTATATTGCTTGTACTTGTCGTATCTGGATCATGGCTTTTCAAAAAACTAGCGAATCCGAATTTGAATCCTCGCAACTTAGCAATAAACTAAGCTAGTTGCTAAACACTTATCTACAGAAGAAGTGTTCACCAATTGTGAAAGCACCCATGTTTCCAAATGTTGTAGTTGTGGGTTAGCACTGCCATGCATCTTCCACCACTTCTTGACAAGCAATGTTCCACCATCGCTTATATCGAGATCCTCGTAATTTGTATTGTCCTTCATTCTTTTCCTCTTGTTTATCCTTTGCCTCTACCTTGATCCTCTAGGGACATTATTCGAGACTCGACACCACCCAATTTTAATGAAAATGCCTAATCCCGACCTTAAAATATGGTAACAAAAGCTTAACATGTTTGATCAATTGTGAAGGGTACATTTTTTCTAAGACCATGACAAAGTAGTTCATTAATCAACACCACCAACACTGGGTTACATAGGGCTTGGTGCTCTTGGTTAAATGCCAATCACATACCCTCATATGTGATAGAATCCAATGAAATGTCACAATACTATTAATCATGAAATCCTGACAACTATTAAATCTGCTAAATTTTGAATGGGATATGATATTCTATTTTCTCCATGTGAAGTTCAATGATGTAGGAAACACTCTCAAACATCTTGAAACAATTAATTGTAATGTTAAAAATTTAAGTAAACTTTTACTTCAAGAATTTAACATTACCATTAAAGAGCGTCCAAGGAGCATCCAAGGAGTGCCTAGTGTGAAAATTTCAAACAGGGAATCTACAATTGCAGTGATAGATTTATTTCTCCTACTTATTACTCCAATAAGTTATTTACATAAATCTATTAGTGAACTTCGAAATAAATACTATTGCAACATTCACAATTATATATGCAGAGAAGTAAATAGTAAATAACATAAGCATAAGAACCAATCACATGTACACACTTATTTTTGGACAATTGTCCCTGGAAAAACCCAATGTGGTAAAACCGGTGCAACAGATAAGGGTTTTATTATTATTCTTCAACAAATGAATCTTTACAAGGAAGACACTGGCAAATATAATCAGAAAACACCTGAGACAAAATTCTCGGCCCCTCCCGGAAGTTTACTGACACCTGGAAGAGCCTTTGACCTCCTCTGCGTCTGTTTTCATGTCTCTTTGCGCAAGTCTGAGCTGGATTGTGTCACTCTGCATGGGCTCTTGGTGGGTTCACTACGTTGCAGCTCTGCGTTGCCTTCTGTGGCCCTCTGCGTCCCTCTGTCCTCGTGCTCAGTCACTGCTGACTCCCTCTTCTCTTTCTGCTTCTGCAACTCCGCCCTGCAACTCTCCCTCTGAAATCGAATTATATTCTTTCAAAATTGATTTCCTTCAGGTACTGAGTGTATGCCCGACTTGCTTTCCAAATGACCCTCAAGCCTTCTTTTATAATCTTCTCGTTGATGAATCAACGACCGAGATTAGAATTCTAATCAATGGCTAAGATTAAAATTTGACTTGATCTTCGTTCTCTAGAAGTTTCACACTCTGTCTTATTAATACCCTTTAATTATTTAATTTCCCTAAGTTTAGACTTAGGGTCTCCATTAAAATAATTAATTATTTTAATAAGACATGAATCGAGTGGAATTTCCACAAACAATTTATGGGTTATTTGGAATACTGATGTCCAAGCCTCCTTACAAAGTTTGAGGCTTAGAACACTTTCCGATGCTACAAAAATCAACACTCCCTCTTAGCGAGGAAGGTGTTATAGCAATATGCCTGTTGCATGCTGCTTTACTTTTGAAGCATCCTCTACGTTGTTGATCTCTGGTTGCTGCCCCTCATCTTTTGCGCTGCTGCCTTCTGTACTACTGCCCATGAAACTGTCACTGTCACTTCTTCATCTGTACTACAGCTCCCTCTAAATCATGATCCTATCCATTCCTGCTACTGGAATGGATTCTTGATCATCCTCGTCTTCTCTCTGAAGTAGACAAACTTAGTCTTCCCCAGAGCCTTCGTGAGAATGTTTGCCAGTTGTTCTCCTGTTGGAGTGTACTGCAACTATACAACTCCTCGTTAGACACAGTCTCTGATGAAGTGACACCTGATGTCATTGTGCTTCGACCGATCATGAAACACAGGGTTTCAGAGAGCTTGATGCAACTTTGATTATCACATAGAATAATGGTCGCTTCCATTTTATCCTTCAGTAGGTTCACAAGCAGTTTCCGAAGCCATATGGCCTTACACAAAGCTGTGCTAACTGCCATATATTCAGCCTCCAATGAGCTCAATGCCACGGATTTCGGTTTCCTGCTACACCAGGAAGTCATCCCAGACCCTAAACTGAAACAATTTCCACTGGTACTCTTCCGATCTACTGGACTCCCTGCCCAATCTGCGTCGGTGAACCCACTTAACCTGATGTCACTGCCACGGGTGTTCTTCAATTAAGTTCAACTGTTCCTTGAAGGTACCTCAAAACTTGCTTGGTTGTTGCCCAATGAGCTCTCTTAGGTTCCACCATGAACTGACTGAGGGTATTTACAACATAACAGATGTCTGGCCTAGTGTTTACCAGACACATTAAAGATCCTATGAGCTGCCTATACAGAGTAGGATCAACCTCATCATCTTCGGACCTGTCAATTTTCTTCCAGTTGGTGATCATTGGAGTCGTCATGGGTCTATAATCCTCCATCTGAAATCTCTTCAGAATTTTTGTAGTATATATTCCTTGACCAAGAAAGATCTCCCCCTTCTGTTGCCAAACTTCCAACCCCAGAAAATAGTGCATCAACCCTAGATCTTTCATGTCGAATTCTGTAGCCAAGTTCTCCTTACAGTCTTTGATGAGTCTCTATGATCCTGTCAGAAATTGATCATCTACATATAAAACCAGTATCAGGGGCTCACTCCCTACCCTTAGATAGTAGACATTGGGATCTGCGTCACTCTTGACAAATCCATTCTTCTGCTACTAGCTGTCAATTCGACAATACTAAGCTCTAGGGGTTTGCTTTAGTCCATACAAGGCTTTCTTAAGCCTGCACACATGAGTCTTCTGATCATGCGTCTCAAAGCCCTCTGGTTGTTCAATATACACCTCCTCTTCTATCACCCCATTTAGGAACACAGTCTTGACGTCCATCTGGGAGGTATATCTGGCTACTAGGGTGAAGGTTTCTTCATAATCTATCCCTTCCTTCTGAGCATACCCCTTAGCCACAAACCTAGCTTTAAATTTCTCGATGCTGCCATCTACAACATACTTGATCTTGTAGATCCACCTTGAACCTACAATTGATCTATCCTGAGGTCTGGGGAGCACCTCCCAGACACCATTTGTCATGATGGAACTGTACTCTTCCACCATCCTATCTACCCATACCTAGTGCTGAACTGCTTCCCGAAAACTAGAAGGTTCCTGTTGGAGAGGTAAATCCCCTCTGCGGACAGAGGCGATCCCTACTAGCCCAGATCGGGTCTAGCAACAATCAGATATGCAGTGACGCAGGTCTCTAGTTACAAAATGACAAAACATAACAAGTTGCCTACCTCAGGTCCTACGCAATGGTCGTCGAAGAAAGGATGATGCTTCCCGTCCTCCACTTTGGCAGATCACGATCCTTCCGCTTAGCGCATCCAAACACCTGCACACATGCAAAGAAACACAACGATACACAGCATAGAATCTAAATCTTGTAACCATACATCAGTCAGAGAGGATGTAATTCATTGCATCAAAGACAAAGATACACGAATGAAACCATAATCAAAGTCGATTATCATTAATAATAACGAGAGAAAGATACAACCCAAAGCTCTAACGTTGGATCTTCCTTCGGCGGGGTCGACAGCGGAGCACGTCTCAATGAAGCTCGTCGGAAGTGGGACAAAGCTCTCTCTCTTTGGCTTGTTTCTCAAAGGCTGTCTGGCGATAGTCTCCTTGCTACAGATTCAGCGCTTGCTTCTATGACTACCAAGACTCCTAGCTTGCTAAGGGAAAATGGCAAGCTTATATAGATGGTGGAAGGGGAGTTGGGATCCCTACAATTGTGGGATTGGCCCTATCCTCAAGGAAGCTTCCATGATAGGTGGAAAACCACCTCCCCTACATGGAGATCCAGAGCCAAACCTTCCAACTCATTTTAGAGACTCGTTCAGGAGTTTGTTGGAATCAAACTTCTGCCATTTATTTTTAAAAAACAATCCTTATTAAGCTTGGCGCGAGCAATACACTAGGACAAAGTGCTAGTTGGCGCGCCCTCTTTGGTGGATTTTCCCCATTGGCGCGAGGGTTGAACTGGCTGATAGTGCCAAGGCCAAAAGGTCAGTTTTTAGGGTTTTTGAGAGGAAACTTTCTTCAGAGGAATGATTGTCCTTGTCAAGGGGGATGCTATGAAAGTGCTTTCACAAGTCACGGAAAAGGCCCTCCAATGTGCGGGACGGGGAATTGCAGGGACGGTGACAAATTACTGTGTAACAGATACCCCCTAAAGCATGAGTCCCGAGAGAGAGAAAGGGGTGAAACACTTTATGAGAACATGCCCAACTGAAAACGCTGCCGTCGGAAAACCTGCGTAGACAAATACAACTGGTATCTCAAATACATGATGTGGTATGGGCGCAGCTATCCATAATAGAGTATACAATAATCAGGATCCAAGGTATGGACGCAGCCATCCAGTAAGGATCAATAAATAGACTCAGGTATGGTCGCAGCCATCCAATCAATGAGTCATGTAACCAATCATGATAATCCACAAAATCCGTAGCTTGGATTCCATCAGACAAAACCCAGGGTCTTGCACTCCATCTCGACCCGAACAGAGTACAAGTTCTAGCATGTGAATAAGTGAGCTGAAGTCGAACATGCAAGAACATTGTCTGATTACTAGCCAATGATGAAATCTGTTAACAGACACGAGAGGAACCACCAATAGTGACAATGGCCCTCAAGGTACTATAGGTACAATCCACTGAATGTGAACAGTGACCTGGCGTCGAACACCCGCAGAATCATCCGATCAAAGGTCAATGACGAAAACCTTACGTCGAATGCGAAGAACCTGCCATTGAGGCATGCAGGCTCCAAGGTACCTGAAGGGAGTCTCTAGATCAGCTTCCTAGATAATGAGATGAAGTCGACAGGAAGTGACCTTGATCGAAGGTGGGCCATAGTGTTTCCCACATCATCGACGCGAGACAGAGGAACATAATGTTTGTGAATCAAGATCAGTAGAGAATCAGAGGAGGGTTGAAAACTGCAGAGGTCAACTTCTCTTGAACATATCGGCGGCACGACACTGGATTTGGCAGTATTTGACATCAAGAGATCTGAGGTTATGATGACGAAGCAAAGAGCAGATGAGCGGTCAAAAAGGATTACCCAAACCCACGGAGGCAAGCAGAAAACAAGATGAGATGTCTCCAACCCGACACGAATGCAAACAAGTGCCATGTTCAAGAGCAACATACTGCTAACACGACAGTGATACTGGTTCAATTTTCCCCCACCATTTCTGGCGAGTACCTCTTTATTTTTACACAAGCTTGAAGAGGATAGCATATGTTTGTCATATAAGTTTGTCCTTCGAACAAATCCAACCTAGTACATTTAACGAGCCCTAGGAAGGAGGAACTCGAGTAACGTCGTAACAACAGAGTCCGATGTCATCAAGTTTTAACAAGGAAGTTTCATGTTTAGAGAGTTTGAAAAGACAGCGGAAAAGAAAACTCCAACAGTCCCTTTTCGTAGATAGTCTCACATATCCGAAAAGGTAGAAAACTGTGTCTGAGAGAACCTCCTAGTCGCGACAGGCTAGGGTATTCCTTTTTCGTAAATAATCTATACCAGCTCGAAAAAGGGGTAAACGTATACTGGGTAGATGTCGTTTCGCAGCCAATTTAACGAGCTCAAAATGACAAGCATCTTGGTGATCTTTTCAATTTTAGAGAGTCAGAAAAGAGCTGAAAGTTGACTCCTCCTGGAGGAATGAGTGGTATAAAGGGTAGTTACTGGTTCCGGTGATGGTGGAACCGCTCAGAAGAAGATAAAGGTCAAGAGGTTGGCTAACAAGACCTCATCGCAGCGGTTCCTCGGGAACAGGTAAAACAACCAAGTGAAGGCATATGATCGCCAAGCAGATAGTGACGATGGAGTGAGAAAACCAAGGCTCATCTGGCAAAACAGGCTGATAAAATGGCAATCACAAGAGGTAAAATGGGAATGGTTTCATTTTTACACAAGCTTGAAACGGAAACAAACTATGCTTGAAAAAGTAAGCATGCCCCCAGCATGGTGACTCAATTCGAGGTACATGCCCCCCAAGCTTTAATCCATATGAAAGGCAGATGGAGTGAAGGTTCAAGTTACGAGATCAAGAGAAAGACTCGACTAGGATTTTACGAGATCTTATCAAAGACTCGAATTGAACAGGAAAGTGTTTCATTGTTTTAACGAGGTTGACACATTAAAAGAACTATCCTCAAATGACCTTGTTTCATTTTTTAACGAGGTTGATACAGAAGACAAACTATCCTCGGAACACCTTGTTTCATTTTTTAACGAGCTTGACACAAGAAAACGAACTATGCTCCGGACACCTTGTTTCATTTTTTAACGAGCTTGACACAAGAAAACGAACTCTGCTCTGGACACCTTGTTTCATTTTTTAACGAGCTTGACACATGAAAACGAACTTTGCTCTAGACACCTCATCATGATGAATAAGAAGTCATGGCTTCCAAGAGTTGCTCGTCCGATGGAAGGAAAACATGTTGGAAGTCTGGACCCAATGCCCCCAGCCCACAATGTACAACGGCACTATCACTGAATACAGGCACAAGACAGGTAGCCACATAATTGACATGTGGCGGGGATGACACAACCGGTGGATAAAGATCCGGCAGGGATGATGGTGGACTAGCTGCCATATTGGGACAAAAGAACGCAAGTTGATCAATGGTCACAATCCGACCTTGGTGCGAAAAACACATCACACGAAAGAGGGAGGAGACAAGCGCTCCCATGGCATAAGTATAATCGCGGCCTAGGAGTAGATTAAAGTCCAAGGGGCCAGGAACAACCATCACATCCATATGGACAGTTTTCCCTCCCAAAGTAACAAGCAACTTTGGAAGGATCCCTAATGGTTGAGTAGTTCCTCTGTTAAAAGCCAACAGATTCTGCGTAACAGGCACAAGTGGCGGCGAGCCGAAAGCTTGCCAAGTAGTTGAGGATAAAATACTAACAGATGTGCCTTCATCTATAATGTGGCTGGGTACGACCAGATGGTAGGCCTGTACCGTGATCTCAAAGGGCACATAAGAAGGAAGGCGATATCTTGCAAATCGATTCCAATCAAAGGAAGCGACCAAACTACTCGGAGGGGCTACCATTGAACTGAGATGGTCTTCCCCTTGTGTTACGGAAGAAGAAGGAGCATCCTCCACAACCTCCATCACGGAGTCGGGAGTGGTATCCTCCGGGACCTCCATCACGCAAGGTGGAGGAGCAGCTTCTTGAGGTATAGGGACAGGAGAATCTTTCTCCAAGTCTGAGGAATCTGAAGAAACAAGAAAAACCTGAGGGATGTGAGATCCACTCTCAACGGAAAAGACCTGGTGCACCTTAGACGGAGCCAGCTCAACCGATCCCACGACCAATGGTTGGTCAGGGATGGATTCCTGAATTTGAATTTCTGGGGGAGCGAGATTGACCAAGGATGACTCTTGACCAATCGTAGGATCAGCTAGTGGAGGACTCAAAGAAACCCGTTTATAACCAATCGGGAGGCATGGTGTAGAAACAGTAAGGTTGTCCAAAGCTTGCTTGGCTTCGTCCATATATGGACAAAGGTGAATGGCATGGTGCCCTTGACACAACTTACAGGGATTGGCAAGCTTACCCTGCTTCTTAGGAGTTTTACCGGCACTAGCTGAAGACATGCCCCCAACCTACTCCCAGAAGCCAAAGGCAACGACAGACGACCATTGGACCATACTTCGAGCACCTTGGGAATGCCAGGGCAGTATCGAAGAAGATGGTTTCCCTGACACAACATGCAAGGGAACTTGACTTTCCGCAAAGGGTTGGAAGGTTTATCGATGGATGGTTTCTTAGGCACAATAGCCGCAGAGCTAGCCTCCCCTTTATCTAACTTCTTCTTAGTCTTCTTCTTCTTCTTCTTAGCCACCTGGTTACTCAAATCTAGACTTTCACCAGGCGAAGTAAAAGAGGAGGCAGAAACAGGGGAAGAAGGGGAGAGGTCGACCTTGGAATCAACATGATGTTGTTCAGGTGGAGGAACTGATTGGACCGTAGCCGAGACATTCGGGACCACAGAGGTTGAAAACAACCAGACAGGCAACCCAACAGTTAACCCAAGAAGGGACAACGTTGCCATATAAGGAGCACCAACATTTCCAAAAGGAGGAAAAGGACCAGGATTCCCATCGGAGGGGATTCCTTGGTTGGTGAACTCCGGAAAAGTTGCCATAGGAGACGACCCAAAACAACACCCTAAGGAAACTAAATTTAACCAGGAATATTTTGTGGGCAATTAATTTTTAAAACATTGAAACAAAACTCTACCGTTTCATATTTTAAGAGTCAAGAAACGAGTAAAAGATGACTCTATCTCTTTCAGTTTGGAAACAAGCGTGAAAGGACAAGCACTTGACGATCTTTTCAAATTTAGGGAGTCAGTAAAGATCAAACTGACTGCTCTGGTAATCTAGGTAAGAGGTGTACCAAGTTTCCGTGAACTGCAATATACACCTTGGTGATCAAATGAAAGAGAAATGACCAAGGACATTCTGTACGTGCAGGTAGTCTCCCCGAATGCTGTGTTCGGTGTATCACGGTTACGAGGCGGCAGACTCGGTTTCCTACGGATAAAGGATAGCAACCTAATGGGGTCTCCCTTTATATACGCGATGGTACGGGGAGCACAAGTCCGTACTAGTGCTGTCTAAAGCCAGATGGTGAATGACAGCTACTAGATTTAACGACGCCGGAACACGTCACTAGCCTAAACCTCTAAAAATGTTTCGTTAGGTTTCAATGCTTCCTTAGGTTAATTCAATAAATTTTATGGTTGATCTTCAATTATGTCTCGGTTTCAAGGCCCTACTGCATGTCATCTGACAATCTCCTATATGCAGCTATATGAGAAAAGAAATATTTCAATTCGATGAATGCTATCTAGTTAAGGGAAGAGTCTCAAACAATGATGCAACATACAACAACACTGCAAACGAAATTCCTCTAAACTAGATGACTTTCACTATTCAAAAGTAATCTCAAACATTCAACGATGCGAATAATGCAATGTAATCTATGCAAAATCCTCTTTTTCGAAAACTATGCAATTGTAATCTATGCACAATTTCCTTTTTCTTTGAAAAAAAAAGAATGCACTCAATGCATTTTTTGATGAAATGAGAATCTACTTAATGCATGCTTTTAATGAAAGAGAATGCACTCAAAGCGATTTTTAGCTTTCAATCATTAAACAATGTGATCGAAGTTCAATGATAAATTTCAAAAATACTTTTCAATGCAATGTGATATAATGCGTTTTAACGAAAAGAAAACTTTAAGACGAAAACTAAATGAACGCAAATCTCCTTAATGGAAGGATGAATGCAAAAAGGATGCAAAACCACACTAAGAATGCAATCGTTGTTTTAAACACTTTGTAACGAAATTCCTCAAAAGGCTGCAAGACATATGAGGTCAAACACAAAGAGGACTTCCAAAACATGAGATCAAAACAAAGCATTCATTCCCTTTTACATCAAGCAATCATGGAAAGAAGACATTTCAGCTGAACAATGAGCAATGTAATCTATGCTCATACCGAGAAAAGACCGGAAGGGAAAGACACACTAGTGAAGGATTCAAGGAAAAAGTCTCAATTTTCACACACCCTGAAATTGGCACGACTTTTGTGGGTGAAACTAGCGCCAACTGGCGCGACTTGCTCATTGACAACTAGCACCAATGGCCAATTGGCGCGGGTTGCTAACTGACAACAAGCGCCACTGACTGAAAATGAAAAAACAAAGAATTTCTCCCAACCAAGACCAGACTCACCACTTCAAGAAAATCTAAAAATAACCCAGAAGCAAAAGTACTGACCAAAAAAACTCCCGAACAGGGGAAAACCCTAGCACTTACAGGAAATGGCGCGACTGTCTGGCTGTAATTAGTGCCAGACAGGAGATGGCGCGGGTGATGAACTGGCAACCTACGCCAATGGGCGCGATTGTCAGAGTTGAATCCGCGCCAATCAAGCCAACCATGAAAAGATGAAAATTTCGGAAAAGCAGAGGTCAGATCTGATCCTCCGGGGCTGAACAGGGGTTTGATACCAAAGGAGGCGAACCAGAAGAGCAAATGAATCAATCAAAAGCCAAAAACAACCAAAAGAGAAAAGACTAACTCCAACTGACTCCCCGGCGGAGTCGCCAATTTGTCGGAGAGGTAAATCCCCTCTGCAAACAGAGGCGATCCCTACTAGCCCAGATCGGGTCTAGCAACAATCAGACACACAGTGACGCAGGTCTCTAGTTACAAAACGACAAAACATAACAAGTTGCCTACCTCAGGTCCTACGCAATGGTCATCGAAGAAAGGATGACGCTTCCCGTCCTCCGCTTTGGCAAATCACGATCCTTCCGCTTAGCGTGTCCAAACACCTGCACACATGAGAAGAAACACAACGATACACAGCATAGAATCTAAATCTTGTAACCATACATCAGTCAGAGAGGATGTAATTCATTGCATCAAAGACAAAGATACACGAATGAAACCATAATCAAAGTCGCTTATCATTAATAATAACGAGAGAAAGATACAACCCAAAGCTCTGACGCTAGATCTTCCTTCGGCAGGGTCGACAGCGGAGCACGTCTCAATGAAGCTCGTCGAAAGTGGGACAAAGCTCTCTCTCTTCGGCTTGGCTCTCAAAGGCTGTCTGGCAATAGTCTCCTTGCTATAGATTCAGCTCTTGCTTCTATGACTACCAAGACTCCTAGCTTGCTAAGGGAAAATGGCAAGCTTATATAGATGGTGGAAGGGGAGTTGGGATCGCTACAATTGTGGGATTGGCCCTATCCTCAAGGAAGCTTCCATGATAGGTGGAAAACCACCTCCCCTACATGGAGATCTGGAGCCAAACCTCCCAACTCATTTTAGAGACTCGTTCAGGAGTTTGTTGGAATCAAACTTCCGCCATTTATTTTCAAAAAACAATCCTTATTAAGCTTGGCGTGAGCAATACACTGGGACAGAGCGCCAGTTGGCGCGCCCTCTTTGGTGGATTTTCCCCATTGGCACGAGGGCTAAACTGGCTGATAGTGCCAAGGCCAAAAGGTCAATTTTTAGGGTTTTTCAGAGGAAACTTTCTTCAGAAGAATGATTTTCCTTGTCAAGGGGGATGCCTGAAAGTGGTTTCAGGTTATGTCACTGCTCACAGGTCACGGAAAAGGCCCTCCAATGTGCGGGATGGGGAATTGCAGGGATGGTGACAAATTACTATGTAACAGTTCCCCAACCTATGCAACCAAGGCTTGGTACCTCTCAGGCTGCTTGTGCTGTCTCTTCACATCTCAGGGGGCTCCGACAAAGTCTTCTGCGTCCCTCAGAATTTGTCGTAGTTTCCTGCTTGTTCTCCCACTGGTAGTGGGTGGATTTACGCGCTCTCCTTCCTGCAAGTCCTCGGGAGAAGTGTCCCTTAGGTCCCCATGCCTTGGAGAGGCAGCAAAGTCTTCTACCATAGGTCGTTGTGGTTAAACCAGCGGATCCTCCTCAGACTGCATAGCAGAAGGAAACTCTAGGGATCTTCTGAAGGCCCTCTCCTTCATGAATTTCACATCCCTCTGCACTACTACTTTCACGCTCTCTGGAATGTAAATGCAATAAGCCTTTGCATTCTCGCTGTATCCTACCAGATACCCCTTTTCCACAGTCATGTCCAACTTCTTCCTCTTCTCACTAGGCACATGACAATATGTCGTATTGCCAAAGATCCTAAAGTGACTCACTTCAGGTTTGCTGCGAGTGAAGGCACTTTTTGGTGTGATCCTTCCCAATGCATTGTGAGGAATCCTGTTCTGAACATAGATAGTTGTATTACAAGCTTCAACCCACAAAATTTTGGGCATGTCTTGATCATACAACATTGCCCTTGCAGTCTCAACAATAGTCCTATTTTTCCTTTCTGCCACACCATTCTGCTCCGGATTATATGGAGCGTTCCACTCTTCTGATACCTTCCCTTGCGCAAAACCCTGTGAATTCCCTGTTCGTGTACTCTCCACCATTGTCTGAATGCAACACCTTGATTCACTTTCCTGTTAGATTTTCTACCAAAGCTTTAAACTCTTTAAACCGACTGAAGACTTCGTCCTTGGTCTTCAGAAAGTAGATCCAGGTTTTCCTGGAATGGTCATCAATAAAGGTGACGAAATACTCGGCACCACTAAGAGCTCTACTGGACATTGGTCCACAGATATCTAAGTGTATCAAGCCCAATACACTCTTAGCCCTATTGTTGCTTCTCTGATATGTTTCCTTGGCATATTTTCCCAACAGACACTCTCTGCAGACATCGTCCCGCTTGGTGCTCAGTTCTGTAACTCCTGTGACACTTTTCTTGAGAATCTTTAATGCCCCATGATGCAAATGCCCCATTCTTCTGTGCCATAGTTCATTGAGGTTTGTTTCATCAGTGCTGCCTATTAGTGCCATTGGGGATTCGATCTGTAACTTCTAAAGTTTGTTGCTCCTTACTCCAATTTCTGCTTTCTTCTTCCAACTAGGGTGTTTGACGTAAACTTTGGTACAAATGAAGTAAACATCTTGAAGTTGAGACACTGAGAGTAAGTTCATCCCCAACCTAGGCACGTGCAGTACATTAGTGGCCCGAAGCTTATTTCCAGCCTTGGTCTGAAATACTACAGTACCTCTTCCAATAGAGGTACATTTTTCTTTATTACCCATGGTAATTTTGAAGTTCATCTACTCTTCTCGGTAGTCAGAAAAAAATTCCTGCACTCCCGTCATATGAGTAAAAGCTCCACTGTCAATGTACCAGACTTCAGGAGAAGCAGTGCTTGAAACACAAGAAAATTCTTCTTCCAGTCTACATGCCAAAACAGAACATCGTGATCCATTTGTTCTTTCATGCTTCTCTTCCTTTCTAGAGAACTGCTTGAACCCCTCTGAGCTGCCACAACAATGTCAGATTTATGTTCACTTGCTAGTTCTCTGTTTCTGTTACTCATCTCTGGCTCTGATAGCATGTGAAAATTTCAAACTGGAAATCTATAGTTGTAGTGATAGATTTATTTCTCCTACTTATTACTCTGATAAGTTATTTACATAAATCTATCAGTAAGCTTCGAAATAAATACTACTGCAACATTCACAATTATATATGCAGAGAAGTAAACAGTAACAACATAAGTATAAGAACCAATCACATGTACACACTTATTTTTGGACAATTGTCCCCGGAAAAACCCAATGTGGGAAAACTGGTGCAGCAAATGAGGGTTTTATTATTATTCTTTAGCAAATGAACCTTTACAAGGAATACACTAGCAAATATAATCAAAAAACACTTGAGACAAAATTCTCGGCCCCTCCCGAAAATTTCCTGACACCCGAACGAGCCTTTGACCTCCTTTGCGTCTGTCTGCATCTGCGTAGTCACTGCGTTGGATTGCGTCACTCTGCGTGGGCTCTTGGTGGGTTCACTGCGCTACAACTCTGTGCTACCCTTCTGTGGCCCTCTGCATCCCTCTGTCCTCGTGCTCAATCACTGTTGACTCCCTCTTCTCTTTCTGTTTTTGCAACTCCGCCCTACAACTCTCCCTCTGAAATTGAATTCTATTCCTTCAGAATTGATTTCCTTCAGGTACTGAGTGTATGTCCGGCTTGCTTTCCAAATGACCCTCAAGCCTTCTTTCATAATCTTCTTGTTGATGAATCAATGGCCTAGATTAGAAGTCTTCTAATCAATGGCTAAGATTAAAACTTGGCTTGATCTTCGTTCTCTAAAAGATTCACACTCTATCTTATTACTATTAAATTATTTAATTTCCCTAATTTTAGACTTAGGGTATCCATTAAAATAATTAATTATTGTAATAATACATGAACCGAGTGGAATTTTCACAAACTGTTTTTGGGTTCTTTGGAATACTGATGTCCAATCCTCCTTACAAAGTTTGAGACTTAGAACACTTCTCGATGCTACAAAAATCAACATAGGGAGTGCCTTGGGAGCACACTCCTTTCCTTTGTGAGTGTCCTTGGGAGCGTCACACTACCAAATTGTAATGTCCCTTTTTCCATTGGGAAAGGAGAGTATCTCAGTAGCTTGGTTGTTGAAAAGTGTAAGTAGGTTCGGTCTTCATAATGACATGTGTAATTATGATTTTATGTAATTGATGAAAAGAAGAAAAATTAAATTATTGTAATGCTTGTCTCATGAGATTCATTAGCAAGGAATTTTATTTTAGTGATGGCTCCCATTGGGAGCCTTTGGGATTTGTCATCTAGTCATAAAAGTCACTTTGAGTCTGTCATGTATAAAGGACCCTTCTTGGGCATGTTACACTTTTGTATGAGTCATTAAATGTATAGGAAGGCCCTCCAAGACCAAGAAAAATCTCCTCCTCAAGTCAGCTTCAAAAAGGATAATTATATCACATCAAATGACATGTCGGCCCAACTTGCAGTCATGTCAGCTTATTATGATGGCCAACAACTATAAATAGGCCACTCGGCCTCATTTCAGAGAAAGGAATTTCGGTGCAGGTCTAGAGTTTGCAAGGGGTGCGAAGGTCTTCAAAAGGAGCCTAATCACCAAGTGAGGAAGAAGGGAATTATTTTGAAATATTTCTGATCTATTTCAGGGTTGCTCTATCCCACACATGCTAGATTGAAGAACTGTTCATTGCAGAAAGAATCGAAGTACTTAAGTTATCATGAGAAGGTAGATTTGGGAAACGATCTACTAAAATCCTCAAGCCGAGTTGAGGAAGGATAGTCTCCACCTTAAGCAAAGAAGATTAAAAATCTAAATCTCTTAAGTGCCGAATCTAGGGCTTCCAAAGGAGGAATATAAAGCGCAGATTTGATTCAAGGACCCAAATCTGAAGGATAGTTGAAGCAATGGAAGAAATAAGGAATTTGACTATCGGAGGAAAAGAAAGCTTTGTGTCTTGGTCGTGGAGTGGCAGATAGGTCAAGGGTCTTGGTCTTGGTATTCGTCAATTTGAATCTGTATAAGAAGAAGAATTTGTTCGGGTTTTCCTCTCTAGTATGAAAATTTCTAACTTGTGATTCTACTGCAGTAACTGATTTATTTCTCCTACTTATATTTCTCAATAGGTTATTTACAAAACCCTCCAGTAAACAATGAAATAAATTCTACTACAGTTATCACATAATTACATAGAGAAAGGAACAGTGAAATGCAAGCACAAGAATCAATCACATCAACACAATTGTTTTTGGATAATTGTCCTCGGAAAAAACCCAATGTGAGAAAACCGATGTAGCAGATGAGGGTTTATTTATTATTCTTCAACAACAATCTCTTCACAAGGAATGGTTTGCAGAATCATGGAGAAACATTTATGAAAACACCTAAGATAATTTTCCTCCAATCACTGGAGAAATTCTAACACTCTGGAGACCCTCCAATCTCCACTGTGTCACCTCTGTGTGAGGACTGCATCCTCAGCTGCATTGCCTCTCTGCATTGTCCCTCTGTGTTGTCTCTCTGCTGCTCTACGTCCCTCCTTAGTCTCTGACTACTATTGAAACCCTCCTCTTCCTTCAACCTACAACTCTTCCTCTAAAATCGAACTCTTCTCCTGGAGTATGGACTTCCCTCGAGTTACCGAGTATTTGCCTGGCTTGTTTTCAACTGACACACAAGTCTTCATTTATACTTTTATTGTTGATAAATCAACGACCGTGATCTAATATTTAATCAATGGCTAAGATTAAAATAGGCTTGATCCTCGTCACTTAGAAGCTTCTCACCCACATTTAAATTAATTCACTTTAGTTATTTTAATTCCGCAAGTTTTAACTTAGGCTCCATTAAAAATAATTAATTATTTGAATAACTTTCACTCTGGGTGGAATTTTTCCAAACGATTTCTGGGTCTTGGAGATCCCATGTGTTGTAGCCCCTCCACAAAATTTCAGAGCTAGAGCACATCCGATGCTACCCAAAAATTAACATTAAGTGGGGGAGGTTTTGGCCTTGCCTGATAGTCTATATCCTATGCCTCTTGTCTCTTTATGGTTTATGCATTGGTAATTGTTTGATGAATAAGAACACTAATAATCTAAGTAAAAGAAGGTTTTAATCTAAGAAGTAAAAATATTTCTCAACATGGTGTCAGAGCTAAGGTAACAAAGTCGAAAAGAAAAAAAAAGAAAAATTTGAAAACCTAACTTCTATACTTTAAAGTCAAAAAATTAAAAAATAAATTTTGAAACCTAAACCCTATCGCATACTACACACTACACTACATGACAACGGCGAAGGTAAACACTTTTACAAAGACACAACAGGGAAGGTAAACACAGGTTGTGGAGGTTGCAGGTAAACACTAAGCTTAAGCGAAGGTTGTAGGTAAACATAGGTTGCGAAGGTCGCAAGTAAGAGTCGAGCAGAGTCTGAGACGACAGGCAAAGCTAAACGTTGAACAGAGAATTCCATTCACGACAACAAGGGTAAACAAAGTTGAAAGAACTCGAGCGAAGGTTGTAGATGAGGTAAGAGTCGAGCAACAAAGTGAAGTTTGAGACTCTTAATTTGGGATTTATAATCAAATTTTAATGACTTATTCATGTTTATAGTTTACAGTCACTATACTCCATGAATTAATTTACCTTCAATTTGAACTTGTCTCTTTCTCCATCTCTGTGACAAACCTTTTCTTGACATGAACCTTTGAAATTTCCCTATGCCACAGTCACCATAACTTCAATATCATGTTAAATATATGAAAAAGACAAGTAGGAGAGACTAGATGAGAGATAAGATGATATATCAATGTGCTACTAAATTACTAGTGGTGTTATCTATATACCTAGCAAGTTCCATCATTCATTTTAGGAAACAATCAACTAATTCCCTGTATACATTACCATAAACATCATTTATTATATATAATTTATTTCACTCTATGACATTATTACTTTTTTACTTAACATTTGTTACTCATGAAATAAACATTACAATGGCTAACCCATCTTTAACGCTTAATGTTATAAAGTAAATAGATGTGATGGTAATACTCTGTGCTCTGTACGTAATAGTGATTCTGAATGATTATAATATACATTACATTGATGAAAAGTCTTGCAAATTTCTTAATTTCTAGACTCTTAATTTGGGATTTATAATTAAATTTTAATGACTTGTTCATGTTTACAATTTTATTAAATTTTACTTTTAGTCTTTAAAGTTTAGTTATTTAAATTCTGAAATGATTGATCATGCATCATAGAATGATTATGTAGACAGTAGCAGATTGTAGGTTATGTTAGGATATTCCGACACATAGGAAATAGTTAAGAATAACTTAGTCTAGTGTAGAGTTAGGTAAAGTGTGTTTCTTTACCATGTACATTTGTAACTTATAATCCGACGGTCACGATTTGTGAGTGTGAATCTTTTAGAGAACGAAGATCAAGCCAAGTCGTGGATTGTTTCCCTCTTTGAGGGTTTTAACCACATGATTATACTGGTGTACTGATTTGTGATCTGTTTGTGAGCAGTGACCTTTGGTTCTTGATCTAGGGAACTTACCCTGTAAATTCCTACAGGTTATAGTAGAATAATAGTACTTAAGTTCTTGACAATGGGCAATGATGACGAGATTTGTTTTTGTGATGTACAATGATCATTAGATAGTATTAGACTTGAATAATTTATTTGTAATTTGAATTTCAAAATTAGAATACTTCTAATTTTTATATTTTAATTTATCATTCATGTTTATGTTGAATTACTAAATTTGATTTTAATTTTAGTTTTTTAATAAATATAAAAATTAGTTACCGCACTTGCCGTCCCCTGAAAATTTGGGGGTGCGCTCTAGCCGTCCCAAAAACTCGTCCCCCTGTACCCCTCATCCTCACAGCCAGTGCAACATAGGTTTTTTACCAAGTTTGGGTTTTCCGAGGATAAAATTGTGCCTCTTTATGTGTTTGGTTGTCTCTTTATGATCCTATTGTCATTATTGCATTACTGTCGAAGATTTTCTATATAAAATTGCTTAATGATGTATGTAACATAAGTAAACTTGATTAAATATATCATTGGAATAATTATCAGATTCCTTTAGAAAATCAGCAAATGTCTCTCTAAAAAGTCAGAGAAAGATCGACTTCTTCATACAAGAGCCCAATGTTCCCCTTATTTCATCTTTCAAGGTTGACCCATGCTAAAATTAGACAAACCCCTTTCCAAGTGCCACATGTGAGCAAATAGGGGAGTATGCAAGGTGAAACATGTGTCCAAGTGTCAAATGGAACCATCCAAGAGAGTGATGGCGGCTTCCATGTGTGGATATCTGCCAAAAATTACTTATAACAGCTAGTTGACCCACTAAAAATGGCAAATGGTATCTTTTCGAAGTCAAAATGATGGTCAAAAAGGATGACAACAGTCAATAGAATCACAAGCTTACATGTGTCAGAGTGTGCAATGCTTGAAGCCATGTTTCCGCATGTGAGTATGGCCTTGGCCCCAAGCCAAAGATAATAATAAATTAATAAATCTGCCTCATTTGTGCAAGAAGGACGTGCTCCATCTATCATTATAACAACACCTTGTAAACATCGTATGCTAATGCAAGGTCACCAAAAGTGCCAGGGTGCTAATGTAGAAGGCCCCATGTACTCACATTATGCATATCAATTATTAAATCACCTCAATCATCCTCAACATGTGTGCATGGAATCATGGAAAAATAAACCTCTAAATTAATAGACATGATAATTAAATGAATAAAGTGCAAATACATGTCATATGCTCACACAAGATCAATACCACCATTAATGCAGCAATAACACATTATAAAGGCTGGAACATATAAAGATGATGACAATCTAACAATAAGAAGGGCGGCTATTTAATATACACCTTCCTAACCAATTAACCACCATGTCATCATCACAATGTTGAATACACTAGAACATGCCATCAAAATATACACAGGGATATAAATTTATCACTTTTAACATAATACCTTTCTCTAAAACATCACACCACCCACTGTTACACCCACTATTGAGTAGTGTAGTGGTCAGTTCCTCGGGGAACCATAAGGGCACTGTTGGAAAAGTGTGTTGCAAAAAGTGTGTGCTTCCATAATATGTTCCTGGATAATGCCAATGAATACTCTGGAGACCTGTAAATATCTGCCACTAGTAACAAAAGTGCTCAGGAACATGCTCATGCATCATACTGGGTAACAGGGAGTAAGAAATGAAGTTGCAAACTTCATGTTTAGTGTAAAACTAAGAAAAAGGATATTTTTGTTCACATCATTTGTTTGCCATTGGGTATGTTTACGAGCATGTATTGCCATAGGCAAAGAATGTGAAGTAAGGTCCATGTCGTACATGATTGCGGTCTCTTAGTCACAGCAGTCATGGCCTTTTTTGTAAAAGGGTCTCCAACAAGGTTGCTATCCCCTAACATAGTGTGGATATGGGAGATTGACCTGCCTGCAATCAATGCAGGCCACTCTATTTATGAAATAGCCAACCTTGCATGAGAATTTATTGCTATCCCCTAACATGGTGTGGATATGGGAGATTGACCTGCCTGCAATCAATGCAGGCCACTCTATTTATGAAATAGCCAACCTTGCATGAGAATTTATGTGTGGACTAGTTTATACACTAATTAAAAGTTCCTCTTTTTCACACAAATTCTTATCACAATTTCTCATCTTTCAAGGCAATTAAGAGAAGAATTAGCAGCATCCATAGCAGGTGGAATATATATTCCTATCATAGTCGCTATCATTTACTAGTATAGTGATCTTTGAATGGATGATATTAGCTGTATGGTCTGCTGATTTGTATGGACAGATTTTTCTTACCTCTGCTCTTGAGGAATTTATGAAATTAAATTGGATGTTATGGCTTATGTTCTATTTGATAATGTTAATAAATGATGATAACGAGATTTAAAACAATTATTTATTCACTTTATGACATCTGCATAAGCTTGCTGGCCTTAGAAGTGAGGATTGATGAATACACTAGAAATGCCTCTGTATTTTCCCCATGCTGTGGCTGATGTACTGTGTTTTTCCAAAGATGTATAATTTACGTACACATGCGAAATAGGGCAGGTGTTTACGATATGGCCATGTGATTTTATTATCTTCAGTACCTGCGGACCTGAAGTTTGTATGCTTACCCAGCTTTGTTTTTGGACATAAATCAATGGATGGAAAGCGTTTTTGTCTGTATGTTTCATAGTAAAAACTAAATTTAATCATTGGCAGGATATACAATAGGAAAGACAAGCTTGCACGCGAATCCCGTGTGGCCCATGGTGGATGCGAAGCTCGTACTTCTGATGGAGAAAGTACGTTATTGTAAGAAAGTGTATTTAACAGGATCTTATGCCCTTAGTGAAGACCATGCAGCTTAGCTGCTTGAAGCTTTCTCAATTTTGGAGTGCAAAATTGCTAGAAAGCATTATGGGACACCCACATGCCGATAGAGAGCATAATTGTGGAGGTGTTCCCTGCCTACGAGGCTTGAAATGTTCTAACGAAGAAGATAGTGGTTTGTATGTTGTCTGCAGCAAGTTTCGTTCTACCATAATTCAGCTTCAAAACGGACAGTAAATTGAGCAACTTGACGTTGTTTTATCAAAGTGTTCAACTGGATGGATAAGTTGTTTATGTGCTATCAAGGTTTAGCTGCAAAGCCTCCAAACTGTTTTGAAATATTCACGTTTTGCTGAGCAAAGGCTTTCCGCAAAATGTTGTGTGTTTAGCGGCCTTACAGATTCTTAATATTAGATCTGAGGACCTCTTTACTTTTTAAATGTAACACTATCCTTTACAGGCTTTTATTATTTGATGTCTTGTAAGTCTATTTTTTAAATCTTTAATTCATTTGCCATTTTGAGGAACCTGCAGGCTTCTCCGCAATAATTCCTGGATGATTCAATTTGTCAAAGCAAATAGTTTTATTGACTAAACAACTATTACTATCAGCACAGCATTTTGTTTTTGTCATTGTTTTCTGTTCAAGTTTAAAAGTACATTTGATCTCTAGAGTCTAGTGGTAATTATATACAATGAATATGTGATTCTTGAGTTGACTTTCCATTTACAAGGGGTTAATGTGTTTATTAATAAAGGAGAACAGCATAATCACTCTGTATTGAGGATATTTTGTTGCTGACGCAAGTTATACTATTTTTTGTTTGTAATGGATCTACTAAGCCGGGTAATAGAAAATTGTTATATATGCAAATTGGCTGTTTGAGAATGCTTATCAGTTTGACATGTTTCTCTAGCATCAACACATTAGCTTTTCTTCCCTTTTGCAGCTTGCCATAGCTGCAGTTTAATTTTAGTCCACTCTAGTTGATGCTTCCTGTGGCTTCAGTATGCTCTCTCTCTCTCTCTGCTTGTTGCAGATCTGAGTGGAACAAGCTTGTATCATCTTTTTGAAGGTAGCTACTTTTGAAAAGGGATAGAAATGAATGCAAGCTCAATGGAGTTTGTAAATTGGAATATAGATTGTCTGGCATTAACAGCTTATGGTTCTAACCCTTAGTAAGCTTCATCATTGAAATCTAGATTTCCTAATCGCATGCACAGTTGGATGAGTTTGTAAATTATGTTGTTTTATCAATTCTTGCAATTTTCAAGGTATGTAACTGCTTAACCTCCTCTACCTTCCATCTTCACTCACACTGCGGAAATGTGTATGGTTCTCTTAGAGTTGACAGATCTGATGTCACTCACATTGCGGAAATGTGTTTGGTTCTCTTAGAGTTGACAGATCTGATGTCACTCACATTGTGGAAATGTGTATGGTTCTCTTAGAGATCTTGGGAAAACGTTTAAGAGTCAATATTCCTGTCAAAACACAAGCAATATATTCCATAGCTACCAGACTGTGTGGCTAAACGTGTGGGGATGGACGTAGGTGCAATATATTTTGATCTTCTTTTTCTCTCTGAAGGGGAGAAGGTGTTGAAATTCAGATAGATGATAGAATTTCTTATTATGGTAATTACATGTGACTGATATGTATTTTTTTCTTGTTTAGTTATGTCATCGAGCAATTATACATTAGCAAAATATAGAGAACATAATGCACAAGAGACGAGAGACATCAGAAATTAAGGTCCAAGTCAGGGAAGACCCCCCCACAAGGGAGAAAACCCAACCAATCCTTCTCTTATAGAATCAGATCAAAATGAGATATCCAAGACCCAAGACCAAGGCCAAAACTGCCACAAAGATCCCAGTCAACCCTCCAATTCTCCTCCAATCAAGTAAAAGTCAATGTTGGTCAAACTAGTCAACTCCTGAAATTTTGGGCTGCAATAGCACAGATATTGCCTTAGATAAATCTGCATGTATGAGCAAAACTAGGGCAGAAAACTTATCTTCTCTCTCCTTTGACTTCCTTCTCTCTCCCTTGACTTCGGTTGTCCTTCTTGATTAGGCGCATAAATGATGATGATGTGACGATGATTGAATGGTCTTCCAAGTGGTTGAGTTGACTTGTATATATACATGTCCAAGAGGGTCAAAGAGTTGCCTGTAAGGCCGACTTGTCCAAGGAGGGCCGACTTGGTCTTATGTTGACACGTTGACTCAAAAATAAAATTCTTTTTCTTTTTCTTTACAAAATCCAAATGGTACTTGACTCAAATACATTTCTTTTGAATCATCATAAATTCTTTTTTTACTCTATAAGCATGAAGAACATGCTTTGGCCAAAATAAAATAATAATAATAAATATGTCAATGATAAAATTACATTTTATTACATTATGAAGACCGACACTAGTTATAATTTTCAACACTCCCTCTTAATGACACTACATGATACTCTCAAGTTGAAATATTCATATAAGAAATGATTTGGATTGATAAACATCAATGATGATTTACATCATCGTAGCCAACATTGTCAAAATAGCAAGGCCTTGACTAACAAGCTCTATCTCTTCGCTAGATCATAGTACAATGTTGGGAGCCATAAAGTTGAACACCACCACCTCTATAGGCACATACACCACCCGGGTGTTCACCAAGTATGTCCTCGTAGGACCATTTCCTAATCCACTATCACAATACTTAACACCAGGAGATGTCGGTCCTCAGGATCTTGGATTAATGTACTTGACTTACGATGATTAGTCTTGTTCAAAGTACAAATCCTTAGAATATTGGCCCCATATTCTTATCCAATCCACCATTCTCCTTACCATTGCCTTTACTAGGCTTACGACTGTTAGTCCTGGCCATATTACATGACACATGGAGAATATGATGTTCACCCTCACTCCCTCTCAATTAGGGAGGAGATCCTTACTCCCTCTCAAACAGGGAGAAAACATCTACAAGCATAAGCTTGTCTCAAGAATGGAACATCATCAATACATCGACTACTTGCTTCGTCAATGGAGACATAGTGTTGCTTCACAACTTCATCCTGCTTCATGTCACAAATCATAAAGCACTTTGACCTTCCTGGTTCTCTGATAATCTTCATGTAGCTTTGATCAATATCAAAATCAAATCCAACAAATTACACAACCAAATTGTTCACAGTTGATTGTACAAGCCTTCACATCTTCTTTCACATTGTAACAAAATTTTTCTTCATACTTTTCCAAGAAATCATATCAACTCCCAATCATCAATAGTATCTCTATCAACATTAGTACTGTCAACCTAATCAATGTGTTCCTAAATCGAACCAATCATAGCTCCCAAGTTTCCAGCTGAGGTAGGTGAACTTATTTTATTAGGCCTTAGTTTTCATGTTGCCAACCAAATGACTTCTTTGATGCATACTTCAAACTACTTTCTTCTTGTCTTCATGCTTTGCTACATTCTTCCAATTCTTTCGTTTGTTAGTAAAGCTTTGATAGATCTTGTCTTGACTTGCAACATCTATTAGAAGATTATGAAAGAACAAATGACAAAGTGCATAGACAAAATAGCAATAGTAATAAATAAACAATGGAGGTGTAGAATTCCTATCTCTTTGAGGAGAGTCAGCTCTCTCTTAATCTTGTTCCTTTTCATCAATGTTGTCCTAACATTAGCATGATGTCATTCATGTCATTCTCAAGAGCTAGGTTTTATTTTTATAGCAAAAATGATTAGTTGGGGTTTCTATTCCTAGGGTTTTCTAACTCAATCCTTTGTTAGGGTTTACAAACCCTAGATTCTTCCATGTCTTCAAAATCTACCATTTAAGAATTGCAAATTCTACAAGCATACTAGAGAGTTAGTTGCAAAACCCTAGAGATGCTATAGTCAAGCCTAGTTTTCATATGCAAGGAGACAATCTGAATTCTACAATATTAATTGAGTCATGATTTCTAATGTATCTATGCAGACAGTTTTATAATATGTCATTATCTTTCAATAGATCATTAGCTTACTCTTTATGTCAATTCCTAGATGTGACTTCACCAAAACCTACAAGATTTGGTATCATGTGCAATATGATAGACATAGGTCATCTAATGCAAGTGAAAAATTTTATACATACCTCTTCAATTTTACCTCATTCATCCTTGCAGAGATTTGATCCTTTGGCATTTGTCATCAGAGATTCCTTAGTCTTTCAACCATTGAACCATAGAGATTTCTTTGAGTTGTCGGCAATGTCATTTGTATTTATTCACATTATTTACACATACATTATCAATAGAGGAAGTTTAGTGTCTCCATAACCTTCAATTCCTTTTAATTGTATCCTCAATATCAAGTCGGCTTCATGGTGTAATTCATCCTTATTTAATGTATAGGAGGGTAGCATAATTGCTTCATATTCTTGTACCATAGAGATGAGCTTGATATGCCTTCAAATATTTTATCACAATTCTTCCATAGAGCTTACAAAGTCTTGGCCTTTTTCTTTCATATTTTTGGGTCCCTTCTACAAACTATATACATATTTTTGGTTTAGTAAGGTGATATGTCACATAGATGATCCTTAATAACCAACTCATATATAAATTATGTCCTTTGTACATATCATGGAGTAACGCCCCATTTGTCTTTGCATAGGCTGCCACAGAACTTGGATAGAGAGGTTGCTTATTTATATTGCTTGACAACTTAGAATTTTTTGAATGCCTTGTAAGGTTTGAGTCGTGGACAAGTGTTATTGTTAGATGCCTTCTTCTATCCTCGGTCCAGTTATTTTCCACAAATTCAAATGTCATACATGATCGTTAACCTTCACACTACTTTCATAGATTTATCTTGCTATGTCTTTAGAAAATTCAGATGCCTTTTACTAATTTGTCACAGAGATGCTCAGACTATATACAAATTTGAATGTTAATTGAGTAGAGATGAGGCATGCTACAACACAGACTTCAAATTACAGTGCATTAATTCATGTTGTCCCTCTAGTATTTGATCTTGGATATCATGATATATATTGTCATATGTGGCTTGCAGGACTTGATTTAATTTGTAGAGATATAAGGCCATAGGTACACACTGCCAAATCGATTCTTCACCAACAATTGTTCACGTGAATTTTTGTTCAAGAAATCATAAAACAAGTTCTTTTAAGAAACCTGCATATTGTAGAGGTACAATGTCACAATCTGACTCTGAAATTCATATTAGTATCGCCATAGGAACTCGCATAATAAGGAGAGAGATATGTCACATAGCTTCCATCAAACCACTACAAAGATTTGGATTGTGCTACAAAATTTGGCCAATGTCACAGATCCTCAAAAATATGATTGTATGTCACAAAGAGGTGTCACAAAAGTTTGTAAGCCATAGAGATTATGTCACAAAGATTGTATTGTACTTTGATCTTTTCTAGCTTGGGCGAGGGTATGAATCTTCTCCTTATCTTTTAATTCAACCTTGAAACAAGTTTTGAATGGTAAGAGTACAAACCTCTCTGAAGTACCCTTAACTTCTTCAAAGAATTGAACTAGATATGAAGGTTTTAGATCTCTTGGACATATGCTATAGATCTCAGACCATTGTCTTCATTTAGAGTATAAACCATAGATTTGAATTTGTACCTCATAACAGAGTTTGGATAGGTGCTGCATACTTCATATCAAAGTTCTTAGATTACTGCTACAAGTGTCTCAAGATGAAGTAGACTTTCGCGAAAGAGAGAACTATATCGCTTCTTCAATCTTCCTTAGCTATGATACCATGTCGAAATTCAAATAGATATAATTTCTTATCATGGTAATTACTTGTGATTGAATGAAGTAGACTTTAGCGAAAGAGAGAACTATCATGCTTCTTCAATCTTCCTTAGCTATGATACCATGTCGAAATTCAAATATATATAATTTCTTATCATGGTAATTACTTGTGATTGATATGCATCATTTTCTTATTATTTTCTTGTTTAATTATGTCATCAAGTAATTACACCTTACCAAGATATAGAGAACATAATGCACAAGAGACAAGAGACACCAAAAATTAGGCTCCAAGCTAGGGAAAAACCCCACAAGAGAGAAAACCCAACCAATCCTTATCTTATAGAATAAAATCAAAATGAGATATCCAAGACTCAAGACTAAGACCAAAATTTCTACAAAGATCCCAATTCAACCCTCCTCCAATCAACTCAAGTCAACACTGGTCAAAATAGTCAACTCTTGAAATTTCAGCCCTTTAAATTTTGGGCCTACAGTAGCATAGAAATTGCCTGAGAAAATTTTGAATGTGTGAGCAGAACTAGGGTAGAAAATTCATCTTCTCTCTCTCCTTTGACTTCCTTCTCTCTCCCTTGACTTCGATTGTCCTTTCTTTTTTATTAGCCACAAAAGTGATGATGATGTGATGATGAATGAATGGTCTTCCAAGTGGTCAAGTTGAATTGTATATATACATGTCCAAGAGGGTCGAATAGCTACCTCTGAGGCCGACTTGTCCAAGGAGGGTTGACTTGGTCTTGTGTTGACACACTGACTCAAAAATAAAATTCTTTTAAAAAGAGAGTCCATACAGGTGAAATAGATTTTAGAAGAGAGGAATGACCTGTTTCTGAGTTTCTTTTTTCTTTTTTTTTCAAAAGTCCAAATGGGACTTGACTCAAATACATTTCTCTTGACTCATAATAACTTTTTTTTTTTACTCTATAAGCATGAAGAACATGCTTTGACCAAAAATAAAATAATAACAATAAATATGTCAATGGTAAAATTACATTTTATTACATTATGAAGATTGACACTAGCTATAATTTTCAACAAAAGGGGAGCAACCAGACTCTATAACTGAAACCATTGTGCATGTGCCATGAACCCTTTATAGCGAAAGGTTATAACTTTTAACCTTTTAATGGGTTAAACAATTTATAAATGAGTAAAACATGAATCATGCTTGTGCAATTATGCCTAGTTACGCTTGGAGAGGGTCTTTATATCCAAAGGTATTTCCTTTTTGTTTTTTTTTTGTTTTTAAATTTAATATTATTTTATCTTAATTATGTTTTTATATTACAGTTTGTTAGAAACTGGGAAAATACTTAGAGAGGGTTGAAATAGTGTTCTAACAATTTGCTCAAAGTAAAACTACTCAACAACATAATAAAAATATCGTCACACCAATCTCAGAAAATCTAGACAATATTTCAATGTGGAAACCCAACTAGGAAAACCACAATATCTTTTTAATTATAATGCAAAATAAACCTACAACTTCATATTACATCAATTTCCATAGGCTACAACCTGCTAAAAGCTTCAATCTCCTTTCTCTCCACAAGCTAATTGTTGATTTTTACAGACCCCATCCTGAAGGAAGCACCAACTCCCTGTTGTACAAGCACCTACCTACACAATTTTTCAGGTCCCTCTTTCGTAAATTTTCATACTTAGATCAAAAGGTTTCTTTGTCATATATTCATAAATAAAAATTCTCAGCTCTTAGATTTGTTTTCAATTCAAATTCCTCACTCATGCTCAACCTGAGATTATCTCAATTTTCACACCTTCATCCATTTATTCTCTTGTTGAGATTCTTCACATACCATCTCACACACTTCCCTTTAATTCCTTTTCTCCAGCGCTATTGTTTCTTAGAAGGATTTAAATTTGCTTCTATTCTTAGTAGACTTTCTATTTATGAGTTTAACAATCAGTTCCACTTAAGTTTTGTTCCTGAACTTAATTGTTGTTTACTTTGTTGTTCAATAAGTTAAACATTATGGTTCTCTTCTCTGACTGTACTTCTATGATTAATCTTCAAAATTTATTCTTAGTTAACCTCTTGAACTCTGTTGAATTGATGTTGTTTTGATATGCATGCCAATCTATCTTTTTGTTTGTTTTAATTTTGATGTTGAATACCAAGTTTAGAATTCCAAATTTTCAAACACCAAAATTATAACTTATGCACAAGAACACCAAAATTAACTCTACAAAATGCCAAATTTGGTTTAAATGTCAAAATTTTGAACGCCAAATTCCTAAACATTGAACTTCTTAGGCCCTTTCTTGTCAGCTCCTGTTCCACAGAACCACGGGCTAGACCAATGACTTAACTCAGTGGGCGCTTAACCTTTTATTCTTGAAATCTAGATCTAGCTCCTTTTTGTTTTGCTTGCTTGTCTAATTTACTGGATCCTCAGATGCACTGCATACTCTTTTTATGGAACCATGTTAATTGCAGAACCTTGCCCTTTTTACCTTTGTGCCCAAATTTGGTATTCGAGTGTTTTTGAGTTATGGTGTTTTTGCTAAATGCTCGGAGGCTAGGATGCCTAGATACCCCAGATTTTAACCCCATGGCACGAATCCCAAAATTTCGCCACGTCACTTATTGCTGTAACTGTCCTATTGTCCATGCCATGACATCCTTTGTTGTGCCATCTTGCTGCATCACAATTCCATGTTGGCCTCCATGTCAACGCCCCACATCTTCCATGCCACATCAATGCCACCTAGGCTACCATTTGTTCCTTTGTTGGTCACTTGCACTTATAGCCTTGGATGATTGTCGATTAACTTCACGTCTGCTTGATGAACGGTTGTGGTTAATTGTGCGTCGCCCCCCATATATGCTTGACATATAACAGAGCTGGGGGGTCTACAATTTGTTGTATTCATGGCTAACCCCTCACACACTTTCCTCGGAACACACCATTGAACGATCTCCACTGCTTCAATCCAACAGTTTGTGCTAATTACAGGGCCCCTCGTATTCCAGGTGGTTATCACTCATGGAACCAGCACCAAAAGCTAGAACCATGACCTTTGACAACTATCCGCGCTAGAGTTTGACACCTATCAGCCATGTCATCACCTATCAGCACTAGGTCATCCACCTATCTTTGCTTTCACTCTGCGGCGCGACGTGAACTTGTGTGTTGGTTAGCGCCAAGGTTCTCACCCACAAAGTCTGTCAACCGCGACATCATCCAACTTTGAACCTCCACAGAGCATTTTTACTTTCACTTCACGGCGTGTTGACATGTCAGCTTGTCAAGTTGTCCTCCCAATTTTCATACCACGTCATCATCATGCCATATGTCACCCTATGAGTGGTGCCACTTGTCACCCATCAAAGGGCCATTTGGATACTTGAAAAGTGTTAAATTTTCATGTCATGTGTCACCTATCACATCATGCCATGTGTCACCTGCCATGTCACCATCGTGTTGACATGTCCTACCAATCGTTATTTGAAAAGGGTCTATGGCGTGGATTTTATGTTATTTACAGTGACTTAGAGAGTCTGTCAACCGAAAAGTATGTCAACTATGGAGTTGTGGCAAGACTTGTGAAAATTTCAACCTAGACCTTTGTGACGCAACGTCAAAACATGTGTCTGTTAACATGACTATTCCCATCCCATGCAATATGTTAATCACAGTTTGTCAACCAGTGGAACCATTCACCTTGGAACCTACCAAACTTTGAACTAAGATGACTCTTGATCCCTTGGGAGTTTTTCCAAGTGCCATATTCCATTAGAAAGGTCTTTGAGAGGACTACACAATGAAACACTTTGTAAATGAATTTGAACATTTTTCTTATTGACAAAATGTCTTCAAAATATAGGCTTCGTCTCATCGGTAATAATCATGAACAAACTCTCAACAAACTCCCCTTGAACTTGTATTCAATTGTTCACTTAATGTCAATGAAAACACTTTGTTCAACAATCTCCCTCTTTGGCATTATTGGCAACACCACCAAACATTCTAGGTCATTAATGGAACTCCATCACTTGATCACTCTCCAATTTTTCCATTGTTTTGCTCACTAAGTCCCTTTTTACTACTGAAAAACCATTGTTTTGCTCACTAAGTCCCTTTTTACTACTGAAAAACCAATATTTTCTTTCACTTCCCTTGAATATATTCATATCAATAGCTACAAGACATCACATCATGACAATGCTTGCTTATTCTCCCCATTTACATCAATGGCAAGGTGTTTAGATACTCCCCTGTGATTATGTTGTGTTGAGGTGAGATTCCTATGGACCTATCTGCTTCTTGGAAACTTAATCATTGATATTCAACTATCCTTACACTTATTCAGATAGCTGCCCTCTTTGGTTATCAAGAAGGCTAGTTAAGAAAGGAGAGAGAAATTACTCCCAACTTATGCCTGAAATACTCAAAAGCTTCTCGTGCAATGGCTTTGGTGAAGATGTCAACAACTTGTTCTTTTGTCGGAATATAATCCAACCTCACGACTTGATTGGAAACATGTTCTCTAAGAAAATGGTAATTTATTGGAATATGTTTGGTTTTTTCATGTAGAATATTAGATATGTTGATAGCACTTATGTTGTCACAGATAATGGGAATAAGATCTTCATGATTTATCTTTCTATCCTATAAGATTTGCTTCATCCACAAAATTTGAGTGCAACTAGTTGTTGAAATGTACTCGGCTTTTGCAGTAGAAAGAGAGATATATGTTTGCTTCTTGCTCAACCAAGCCACTAGACACTCTCCAAGAAAGAAAGCACCTCCACTTTGTTAGTTTCTGGTAGCATCGGATGTGTTCTAGCCTCGATATTTTGCATAGAGGTTAGAATACATGAGTTCTCCAGTACCCAAAAATCGTTTATGGAAATTCCATCTAGAGATGGCTTAGTTAAAATAATTAATCAGTTTTTTAATATTTCCTAAGTCTAAACTTAGGAAATATGTTTAATTAAAAGGCATTAATTAAGTCACATGTGAATATTCTAGAAAAAGGCATGGATCGAGTCCTAGTTAATCTTAGCCATCAATTAAGTTTTAATCGTGGTCGTTGATGTCTCAACGAGAGATTATAAGAAAGAACTCGATGTGACTTGGAGAACACACTTGCAGAGATCAAATTCACTAGCAGATCGATTTCCTGAGTAGCAATGTTGAGTTGCTGGAGAGAGCTAGTGAGCTCGTTGCAGTGAGAGAGAGGCAGAGGTAGTAAGGTCGTAGGAAATTTTTCTAGATCCGGTGAGTGCACAATAGAGAGGCAGCAAGTGCCAAAGAGAGGCAACACAGAGCCACATAGAGGTAGCGCAAAGCTTCAAAGGAGATTTCATTTTGGCTGGGGAGTAGTGATATTTTTAGAGCTAGAGGCTGGGCAGGAATCCCAAAGGTGAAGAAGATCAGTCTTCTAGACAACAGCTAATCAAATAGTGAGAGGGAAAGTTGTTCCCAGCTGAGAGAACGCAGTACTACGTAGGCCGATGCAGTGACTGCATAGAGAAGCTCATCCTAAGCCCAAATAAGTGTCGGATCGCCAATGCTAGAGTGAGATTTTTCTCACTAGCTTTTTGTCATATTTTATCTGTATGGTTTACTATATTTTAGAGAAACCATATATTTGTACTTAGATTTACTACTATATAATATACAAACCCTCAGGTGCTGCACTGGTTTTCCCGCATTGGGTTTTTCTGGGGACATTGGTCCAAAAACAACAATGTTATTTGTGTGTGTGCATCTGTCTTTCAGTGCTATTTTCTTTTGCAGTATTTTTTATTTATGAAGTTTTTAGTGTATGGGTTTCGATATTTACCGTAGAAAAGAGTAAATAATTTGTTCAATAAATTAACAAATAGAATAAACTTAATCAGATGCTGCAATAGGATTCCAATTTGTGGAATTTTCACATGGTATGAGAGCGCATGAGAAACATGAAGAGCTCAGTTGCATAAGGAAAGAGGGAGCATCAAGGTAGTGCATGAGTAGCTACTCGAAACTCCAGGAGGTTGCACAGTCCATTAGCTAGCAGGGCAAATTTTTTAGGAAAAATTATTTCTCTAAGTGAGTCAACACAAAATAAAATATTCAGATCGAAGATTGTCAGAGGCAAAGGAAGCGACATCGTTTTTCTTGCAGATCAGATCTTCAACTAGGACGCAATTATTTTGCAGTAGTTTGCTGGTGCATAATAGCGTCAAGAGAAAAAGGAAGAGCACACACTGAGGGAATTATTTCCTCGGGGAATTTCTAGCCTGGAAATTCAATTCTCGCTACATAGCAACAATAGTTGTGAGCATATTTTCCCACTCCACCAGGGAGTGCATAGAGCCTTGCAGCAGTTGCGCAGAGGAGAAGAGGAGTTCAACATTTTTGGCGAGATGGCATCAGCAGGGTTGAGAGAACAGGATCAGTTGGATGGTTCAGCCAACTATGTGATCTGGAAGGCCAAGATTTCCTGCCTTCTAGACGAATATGATCTCAAGACCTATAAAATTTCATTGGTAGTTGTACCCACAGACCCAGATCAGCTAAAGGCCAACAAAAAGGATATGGCGAAGGAAAATAGGTTGATTTTCGATGGAGTTCGAGATCACGTAGTATCACACATAGCTGGCAAGGACTTTTCCAAGCATATGTGGGATATTCTTGCCACGTTGTACCAGGGATCTTCCGAGCAGCGAAAGATGTATTTTGAGGAGAAGCTGAGGTGTACCAAGATGCAGAAAGGGGAGCATATAGTCCCCTTCCTTACTAAACTTCAGGAAGTCCAGGATCAACTGTCTGTAGTCGGGTCAACACCCCAACCTACAAAGTTTGTACGATTTCCTCTAAATAGTATTTCCGAGGAGTGGCAAGTATTTTTCCAGAGTATCCTGGGTAGAGAAAGCTTTCCATATTGGGACAGAATGTGGGAAAATCTGCAGCAGGAGGAGATGAGGCGAGACTTGGTGAAGAGAAACATCTGTGGCAGCAGGAGCAGCGCTGAAGGAAGAAGTACATATCCAAGGTCAAATGCTTCAGATGTGGTGAACTTAGTCACTACATCACCCAGTGTCCTCTCAGGAAGAGGGACAAAGAGGAGAAGCAAGATCAGCAGGTTACATCCGTTGAGATAGACAAGTTGTCCTCCAGACTAGAGGATGTGTTTTCCATGATCATTGATATAAATCCAAGGTGTGGTGGGGTGATTTGGTTTTGTAGCCCCAGAGAGCTACAGATGGGCAGGACCCTTGAGGATTCCACCTCTTGGATCAATACCTTTCTACAGGAGCCCATAGCAACAGTATCAGGATGGACCAATGAAATTTGGTGCAGTCAAGTGCCAGATTGACAGATGCAATAGCTAGTAGCAGTCAGAGATTGAGCAGCACAAAGCAGAGTTGCCAGCAGTGCAGTTGGCACAGTGCAGAGTCAGCAGGAGTGCAAAGGATTTAGTGAATGCAAAGACTAGCAGTAGTCAGGACTCAGGTAACAGATGCATCAAAATGAACACATTTGGTTCAATATGATGGACAGTTCTTAGTTACAGATGTTGCATTTTCAGTAGTAGAAGATGAGAGATTGTTGCAAATGTTGCAGTAGCAGCAACAATAGAGTTGCAGTGCAAATGCAGTAGTTAGCAGCAGTTTAGCAGGGTTAGAAGCAACACAAATGCAGTGCGTATTAGAGTTGCACAGTTGTTTGTTGATTCATAGCCAAACATCAGCAACGCAACTGGAGATGGTGCAGAGGTAGTGTATTACAGTTGCAGTACTAGAACACTTTCTTCGCTAAGAGGGATTGTTAGTTTCTGGTAGCATCAAATGTGTTCTAGCCTCGGGATTTTGCAAAGAGGTTAGAATGCATGAGTACTCCAATACCCAGAAATTGGTTTTAGAAATTCCATCTAGAGATGGATTAATTAAAATAATTAATCAGTTATTTAATATTTTCTAAGTCTAAACTTAGGAAATATGATTAATTAAAAGGTATTAATTAAGTCATAAGTGAATCTTCTAGAAAAAGGCATGGGTCAAGTCCTAGTTAATCTTAGCCATCGATTAAGTTTTAATTGTGGTCGTTGATGTCTCAATGAGCGATTATAATAAGGAACTCGATGGGAATTGGAGAACACACTTGCAGAGATCGAATTCACTGGCAGATCGATTTCCTGAGTAGCAACATTGAGTTGCCAAAGAGAGAGCTAGTGAGCTCATTGCAGTGAGAGAGGGGCAGGGATAGTAAGGCCGGATGAATTTTTTCCACATTCGATGATTGCACAACAAAGAGGTAGCGCAGAGCTTCAGAGGAGATTCTATTTTTTATGTTTTTTCTGAGAGTTGTTGTACCTTGGGAGACAACTCCCGACTAAAAAGAGATCAGTTCCCAAGCCATTTTTTAAAATTCACGATGAAAATATTTTATTGTCCCAATCTTATTAACCCCAGAGATTTAATCCCTTATCAATCTCTAGTGTTTGAACAACCTTTGGAAGTGGCCTTTTGGTGTTGAATACAAATGGAAAAGAGAGAAATGAAATAAGTGATGATGGAAAGTCTTCAATAAAAGGATGCTTCTGTAGAATATCTTGTTTGAAACTTTACAAGAAATATGGTAGTAACAGAAAGTGAAATTTAAAAAAGAGGAGCACATAATTAAGGGTTTTAACTTTAACTTACAGAATTGTAAAATCAAAGACCAACAACTTCATTACTCAATTCTAAAGAAGGAGGACATAAAAAATAAGATGAGACTGGAAAGACAAATCGCATTCAACAAATTATAGAATCACTTGAATTTTTTTTTTTTATAAGCACATGGAGATCCAAAAATACAACAATTTCTGCTTCTAAGGCCAAAAAATTTGGAACCTCCACCCAATCTAATTTCTGGGCTTTATCTTTTTCCCCTGGAGCCAACTATCTAATCAATTATAAAACTGATTTTCGAAACAATTAATAAACTATTTTTGGCAGTCTTCCTTTCAAAATTCTCTTCGAAATAATGAAATTGCATTATTTTTTTAACATTATATATATTATTAATAATAATATATATACTATGTTTAAAGCCCACTTGTTTTACAAGATTTATACATTTGAACGATGGCATTTCTTTAGACTCCTAATACATAAAATTAAGTAATGAAGGAGGATCAAATTTTCAATGTACGCCTATAGAGATAATGAATATGGATGGCGCGTGGGTCCCATTGCCATGTGCACACATAACTTCCCAAAAACCATTAACCGCCTACGGAGGCACCTTTGGTGGAATTAATAGAGTGATGCTGCATTGAATATCAATCATCGATTTCTTCGATGGAAATTTAGGAAAAATTGTTTACGGGATCACTTCTTTGCATATGTTTCGTACAGCTTGTGCTTATGGGTTGTCGTTGATTTGAGGAACTAATAATGTGGAACATCAATTTAGTGTGATTTGTTGTAATGCTAATCTTGGTTTGTATCATTCAATTTATTTAATAACCACTACCATTTCCAACGCTTATGAATGATATGGAAGCCAAAGAAAGAATTGCAATCTCCTGAATTAGCATATATCAATCTTGAAATCCAGATTGCTGGTAAGTTATCAAGAAATTTTAGTGGCCGAAACTGAGAAGTTTCAGTTATTTCAATCAACTTCCAGCTCTTGTTCTTCTCTATCAATTCTTAACGATTGTTAATGCATTCCCTGGAGCCACCTTCTGCACAGGGTCAAGAAGAACCCTTGATGAATGAAGAGAGTGATTCTCATCTCTTTGTAGCAATCGCAGTCCATAAGCATTGCTGGGATTTCATCCCTAATATGAAAATTGAATTCCAGTGAGTCGTCCATAGTGTGCAGGGCATTTTTTTGAACACTGGTGCTTGAAGAAACTTAGAAAATATCTAAAAATTCTTCAAATATTTGGAAATTTCTTGCAATGAAGTCAATTGGGGTCTCTCTGCAAAAAACCTAGATCATGGAATATTGAAATTTTGTTTAATTTATCCGCAATACTCAATTGAAATTCATGACCTGGGAGTGGCTATGTTTTCTGCTAAGGAGCCTCTTGGATTTTGCATAAGTCTTAGGAACACTCTGCGCTCGTCTTCTGGACAAAGTATTCTTGCACATGACTTGCAAATACATTGTTGTAGAAGATTAATGACATTTTGTAATAGCCAAGATGAAATACAGGATGTACAAGATTTATATAACGAAAATGGCCTGGGCAATCTACGAATTTCCCATGGGTAAAATGTTGAGATGTGGGATTTGTACTTCAATTATTTTCGATGTATCTGTCGAGCAACATTTATAATGGTTGTGGTGAATGGTGCATCAATAGGGATAACTACTTAACTAATTGCATATGTACTACCATTAGTTTGGCTCACTTTCCCATAAGGTAAAGAAACTGTATTCAGTGTATTCCCTGTAGTAGAAGGAATGCAAGCAAAAGATCCCCTGCCTCGGTAGATAGGTCAAATGAAGGTGGAACATCCATAGTTCTAAAACGAATTGTAGAAATACATGAGGCCGCTAAGTTTGATATCTCTTCAAGATGATCCATTGCAGAAAATAACTCACAGGATTTTCATCTAAAGTTGTAATCTCGCATGAGGTTGAACTGCTTTTCTCTACTCTTATGTCCATGCAAAGATTTAATTATTCCATATTCATCATAGTATCTCCTTTTCCTTGGACAATGCTTTTATCAACATCCACAAACTCTTCTAATCTTTTGTCAGAACTTGATCTCATTTGTTCAATCTGTTTGGCCAAAGCATGTTTTTCCTTGTTTAACTCATCTTTATCTTTAGTAAAAACATCAACTATTCTCTTATGTAAAATTGATTGTTTCTTATGATTTTCAGCTTCAGACTGAAAAGTTATCTCAATCTGGGAAATTTCAAACGACCTCTTCCTCCAAATTTGATATTCTTTGCACTCATATAGTTCCACAAAAATTTTGGCATTCTCCTGCGAGAATTGATTCCTTTCTTCTTCAAGTTTTGGGTGGAAATCATTTTTTTTTATTTTCTCAAGCTCGTCTCTCACTACATGAAGATCCTCAACAACCTTGAATTGCTCAAAACCTCTCTTGATTTTTACCTCAGTCAAATTATGCTACAACAGGAGCAGTGAGATTTTCAGAGCCAAAGGCTGGGTAGGATGCCCAAAGGTGAAGAAGATCAGTCTTCCAAACAGAAGCTGATTAAATAGCGAGAGGGAAATTTGTTCCCAGCTGATATAATGCAGACCTACGTAAGATGACATAACGACTTGCAGAGACAACAGAAAGAAACTTATCTTGAGCCCAGATCAGTGTCGGAGTGCTAGTGGTAGAGTGAGATTTTTCTCACTAACTTTTGCAAGATTTTCTCTGTATGGTTTGCTAGATTTTAGAGCAACCATAGATTTGTACTTAGATTTACTACTGCATAATATACAAACCCTCAGTTGCTACATCATTTTTCCCCCTTTGGGTTTTTCCTGGGACATTGGTCCAAAAACAACAATGTCATTTGTATGTGTGTGCATCTGTCTTTCAACTCTATTTTCTTCCGCAATAATTCTTATTTGTGGAGGTTGTAGTGTATGGGTTTCGATATTTACCTTAGAAAACAATAAACAATTTTTTTAGTAAATTAAAAAATAGAAGAAACTTAATCAATTGTTGCAATAGCATTCCAATTTGTGGAATTCTCACACACTTATGCTTTTCCTATCATTTACATCTCCAACCCAATCAGCATTGGAATATGCAGTTAGTGAGAAAGTTTTTACATCGTGGATACCATAACCCATAATCTACTCTCAAATATATGAATATTATTTTGGTTGCTAAGAGATGAATTTTTTTGGGGGATTAATTTATGTTTGGAAACAATACTATCAGGTTGCATAATGGTTGGTCTAGTAGTTGTTAAATAAAAGAGGGTTCCTTTTATTGACCTATACATTTTCTGATCTACCTCAGGTGATACATCATCTTTTTTGAGCGTACATCCAGTGACCATTAGGGTACTGATAAATGATCATTCTTCATATACCATCTCACACACTTCCCTTCAATACTTTTTCTCCAACATTGTTTTTTCTTATAAAGATTCAAATTTGCTTCTATTCTTAGATAATTTTCTATTTCTAAGTTTAACAGTTAGTTCCATTTTAGTTTTGTTGTTTAAATTAATTGTGTTTTACTTTATTGTTTAGTAATTTACACACAAAGATTCTCTTCTTGAACTGTACTTCTTTGATTAATATTCAAGATTTATTCTCAGTTAGCCTCTTCAACTCTATTGAACTAATGTTGTTCTGATTTGCATGTCGATCTGTCATGTCTGTTTTAATTTTGGTACTGAACACCAAGTTTAGAATGCCAAACTTTTTAACACCAAAATTATAATTCACACGGGAATGTCAAAATTAACTCTGCAAAATGCCAAATTCCTAAACATTGAACCTCATAACCATTTCTCATCAACTCTTTTTCCATAAAACCACGGGTTGGACCAATGGCTTAACTCGATGGGCATTTAACCTTTTATTCCTAAAATCTGATTTTGACTTCTTTTGTTTTATTTGCTTGTCTAATTTATTGAATAGTCAAATGCACTGGATACTCTTTTCGTGGAACCATTTCCACTATGGAATCTCAACTTGTTTACCTTTGCACCTATTGACAGTGCTGGAAATTCTCCAACCAAGGGGATCTCCCGAGTATGAAGTCTCAATTAGACCTCACACTATTTGGAGTAGGAGCCCCAACCAAAAATATGACCTGTTTCCACTATTAGGTATTTTCCTTGGTTGCAATTATCAACACAAGAGATTATAAAAGCAATCTCTAAAACAAGCAAGTAATTTAACACTTTGAGGCATACAATTGCAATTTATATAAGGTACTTTCAAGGAAGGGAAAAGAGAGATTGTGCATCTAGAAGAAAAGTACTTTCCTAGAAGAGACACACAAGAGCATGAAAGAATCATTTATTAACCTACAAAGTAGTTCAAAAGATTACAATGATGATAAATCGAATAACAACGCACATTTAACGAGATATATACCAAAGTCAATGAAATAGTTAATTTTCATTAGTATGTTTTAACATAAACATACACCACAAACAATGAAAGAACAGCCTCACAATCATTCACAACATATGCATGAAAGTGTGATGGCTATGAGAGCTTCATGTATTAAGTGAAAGTCCCAAGATACGTAATTACAATGCTGCCACACTAGCCCCAATAGTGGAACATTAAGTCACTACTTTCTCCTTCAAAGAAAGATCTTCTCTCCTATGCCAAACTAGAGAAGCCAAGGTGAAAAGTCTAAAGTCCGAAGTCACAAGATCTTAAACTATGAGGGTGTATTTATAACAAATGGGGTGACTCTTCACCTCCCATGTGACGCTTCTCCTATGACTTTTCAAATTCCTATATGAAATTTTGACTTCTAATGACTAGAACTTTCTAGTTACTTTTCACATTCCATGTGGGACCCTTAATATTCCACACATTTTTCATTTTGTCTTTTTATAAAATACAATAATTACATTCAAAAAATAATGTGGCGAGCTACATTGACACATATGAATTTGTGATGACACTTCGAAAATCCATGACTTGGCATTGATGACATGGGACTTCATTATGATGTGTATAAGCATGCTGCCACACTAGCCCCAATAGAACATTAAGTCACTACTTGCTCCTCCAAAGAAATATTTTCTCTCCTATGCCAAACTATAAAACCAAGGTAAAAGTCCAAAGTCCAAGTCCTAAGTTCTTAAGCTATGAGGGTTTATTTATAACAAATGAAGTGACTCTTCACCTCCCATGTGACTCTTGAGCTTCCCCTATGACTTTTCAAATTCCTATATGAACTTTGGACTTCTAATGACACTAGAAATTTCTAGTGACTTTTCACATTCCATGTGGGACTCTTGGTCTTCCACACATTTTACATTTTGTCATTTTAAAAAATAAAATAATTACATTCCAAAAATGATGTGGCGAGATACATTGACACATGACTTTGTGATGGCACTTGGACAAGCTATGACTTGGCATTGATGGCATGGTAATTCATTGTGTTGTGTCTAAGCCAAGCCTTTCTCCTAGTTGTCATATTTGTGCCTTCTTTATGATGGATCTTTTCTTGTTCTTTATCTTCACCCTCTGATGGGTCTGGATCAGTGTTAAAACCTTCCAAATCAACATGAGATGCCACCATTATATCATGGTTAAATATTTCTTCATGTCCTTCATGATGGTTCTTCCGGTGTTTCTTATCCACAAGTGCTCTCTTGTGTTACACAACATTTTTTCACCATCCCTGCAATCCCCCGCCCCGCATATTGGAGGGTCTTTTTCCGTGACCTGTGAGCAGTGTCAAACTCTACAAATAACTCCATTGCATCCTTCTGCATAAGGACATGATTTCTCCTGCTGAACATTTCCTCAAAAAGCACTCGAAAACCGATGTTTTGGCATTGGTGCAGGTAGCCAGTTCACCCCTTTCACCAATAGGGAAGATTTTCACTAGAGCCCGTGCTAGCTAGCGCTCTGTCTCTTTGTTGTGCCCGTGCCAACATTTTTGGGAATGTTTTTTAACAAATTGGAGGTGTAAGTTTCCTTTAACCACCTCAGGAATGACTCATTGCAAGTGGTTAACTCGATAAGCCACAGATCTCTTCCTTTAGGAAATGGTTGATGGAACATTCTTAGAGGATAGGACTGCCCCCATGATTATAGGAATCCTAACCTCTCCTTCTCCCTCTATATAAACCAGCCTTCTACTTTTACAAAGGCTAGAGATGAACATAGAGCCAAGGAGCTGAACTTGGAGAAGAGATATTATAGTTGAGTAATCGTTATAGAGAAGGTTGAACCAAGGAGGATCCCGTAGAGAGAGCCCCGTCTGAATTCCCGACGAGCTTTGTGAGACGTGCTCCACTGG
Organism: Pinus albicaulis; assembly: GCA_034641835.2. Classification (NCBI taxonomy): domain Eukaryota; kingdom Viridiplantae; phylum Streptophyta; class Pinopsida; order Pinales; family Pinaceae; genus Pinus; species Pinus albicaulis. The sequence continues at coordinate 396,689,042 of CM076581.1, forward strand.
AACCCTACTGGAGGAGATCGCAACGTAAGCCTAGTTGTATTCTTCCTTCTTTAAATTAATATACTCGACTATGATATTGATTCCATATGTGTGTTATGTTTATTTGACGCATTTTATTTAGTCTTCTTCGACTGACTGATAGTTAGGAATGCGAGATAGTATGTTGTTTATTGTCTTCGTTTTTTGTGTATGTGCAGGTATCCGGGTGTGAGAACGAACGGATCGTGATCTGTCGAATCAGGAGCGAGAGGCAGCCATTCTTCTGGATGACACAACAGCGTAGGACCTACGGTAAGTGATCTACGAAGTCTTTGTCCATTCTTAACTAGGAATTGATTTCATAGCATGTCTCGTTTGTGGCTAGACCCACTCTAGGGCTAGTGGGATCGCCTCTGTCCGCAGAGGGGATTTACCTCACCAACAAATTGGCGACTCCGCTGGGGATCAGTGCGAGTTTTTCTTTCATCTATTATATCTTCTTCTTGGTCTTTGCTTGCTTAGCTTGCCTTTTCTGGTTGTTTTGTCGAGTCTTAGGCCCCTGTTCAGCCCCAAAAGATCAGATTTGACCTCTGTTTTTCCTAATTTTCATATTTTCAAGGTTGGCTTGATTGGCGCGTTTTCCAGTCTAAAAGTTGCACCCACTGGCGCGTGTTTCCAATTCATCACCCGTGCCATCCCTTGTCTGGCGTGGATTACAACCATACAGTCGCGCCAATTCTTGTAGGTGCTAGGGTTTTCCCTGTTTTGGATTTTTTAGTCCATCCTGGTGCCTCTGGGTGTTTTCTTGGCTTGATTTGAATGCTTTGGGTTTGTTTGTGACTGTGATCAGCGTTCTTCCTTCGGCTGTTTTTCCATTTCTTTCACCATCATGGCTTTAGGGCTTTCTAGTGCTTTGACATGTTGAGCTTCCTGTAGGAGTTTGGGTCTCTTATTTCACGGCCACCTTCATTATTTGCTTGATTGCATTCAGCTCCCTGGATCCGTTTTGAGTGGTTTATTTTGGTGAAATGAGTCTTGAGTGAGTCTTGTCTCTTTCATTTAGTTTTTCTTCCTGTCGCTCCAAGCATAGCTCACATTGCTTGTATGGGTCCGTTTCGACATCTTTATTTGATTTGAGAGATTGTGACATTGGTTTGAGTTGTTTTGTTTGCTTGTGAGTTGATTGAATTGTTTCGTTTCGACTCTTGCATTGGCATTCTCGAACTAGTGTGAAGATTCATTTTTCATGTTATTTAGTGCATTCTTTTCTCTATTACATTGAAAAAATCAAAAAATACATTTAGTGCTTGCATCTTTGTTTGCATTGTAGAATTGGAAAATATTTCGCATAACTAGCATTCAACATTATAGTAAATATTTCTCGTTCTCATTAGTTTGCATTTGGTTCTGTCGTGGAAGCTTCTGTGTGTTCTCATTTTTTGCTATCGCTTGAAAATTCTTAACCTTCTCATAGATAGCTCTTCATTGAACGAAATGGTATTTTATGGCATGTAGTTTGCATTTAGGGATTTGTGAGATCCAACATTCGGTAGGACCTTGGAATTGAAACATAAATACAAAATCAACTTAAAATTTATTCAATTAACCTAATGCAACATTGAAACTTAACGAAACATTTAGTGGTATAAGTTAGAGATGTGTTCCGGCGTCTTTAAACCTAGCAGCTATCGCTTGCCATTTGGCTCCAGACAGCACTAGCATGGACTTGCACTCCCCATACCGACGAGTATATAAAGGGAGACCCCTGTAGGTTGCAATCCTTTTATCCGTAGGAAGCCAAGTCTGTCGCCTTGTAACCGTGATACACCGAACACAGCATTCGAGGAGACTACCTACACGTATGTCAAGTCCTTGGTTGATTCTTCTTTCATTTTATAACCAAGGTGTATATGGCAGTTCACGGGAACCTGGTACACCCTTTTACATAGACGACCTGAGCAGTCATTTTCGATCTTTACTGACTCCATAAATTTGAAAATATCATCTAGAACTTGTCCTTTCATGCTCATTTCAACTTGAAAGTGATAGAGTCACCTTTTGCCTGTTTCTCGACTCTTAAAATATGAAATGACGGAGTTTTGTTTCAATGTCTTAAAAAATTAACTGCCCACGAAATATTCCTGGTTAAATTTAGTTTCCTTAGGGTGTTGTTTTAAATTTGTTTCTGATGGCAGCGTTTCCGAAGTTCACTAACCCAGGAATCCCTTTTGAAGGGAATCCTGGTCCTTTTCTTGCTTTTGGGAATATTGGTGCTCCTTATATGGCAACGTTGTCCCTGCCTGGGTTAACTATTGGGTTTCCTGTATGGTTATTTTCAACCTCGGTGATCCCGAGTGTTCCGTCCACCATACAACCATCTCTTCCACCATAGCAAAATCATGTTGCTTCTAAGGTGGACCTCTCCCCTTCTTCGCCTATTTCTTCTTCCTCCTCTTCTGCTTCGCCAGTGAAATTCTGGATTCCAGTAACCACGTGGCTAAGAAGAAGAAGAAGAAGACGAAGAAGAAGAATTCAAATAAGTGAGAGGCTAAGACTGCAGCTACTGCGCTTAAGAAACCTTCCCTTATGGAACCATCCAAACTTCCATGGAAATTCAAATTCCCTTGCATGCTCTGCAAAGGTAACCATCTGCTTTGAGACTGCCCTGGCATTCCCAAGGTACTTGATGCATGGTCTAACAGTCGTCCATCGTTGCTATTGGCTTCTGGAAGTCATATTTCTAGCACATCTTTGACTAGCTCTGATAAGACTCATACAAAATAGGGTAAGATTACCAATCCCTGTAATTTGTGTGAAGGGAATCACCCCATTTACCTTTGTTTGTATATGGACGAAACCAAAAGGATGTTGGAAAACCCTACTGTTTCTCCACCCTGCCTTCTGGCTGGTTACTAGAAGCTTTCTTTGAGTCCTCCGCTAGTTGATTCCACGATCGGTCAAGCGTCATCCTTGCTCGATCTCGCTCCCACGGAAATTCAAGTTCAGGAATCTGTTCCCAACCAACCATTGGTCAAGGAATCATTCGATATGACCCCATCTATGTTTCATCAGGTCTTTTCCGTTGAGAGTGGATCTATTCCCCCCCATGTTCTTCTTATTTCTTTAGATTCTTCGGACTTGAAGAGAGATTCTTCCGTCCCTGTCGTTCAAGAAGTTGCTCCTCCTATTCTCGTGATGGAAATCCAGGAGAATGATCCTCTTGCTCCGGTAACACCGGGGGACAACCATCTTAGTTCGATGGTATCCCCTCCAAGTAGTCTGGTCACTTCCTTTGATTGGAGTCGATTTGCCGAATACCGCCTTTTGTCTTTTGTGCCTTTCGAGATAACGGTACAAACCTTTGATCAAGTCGTACCCAACACTATTATAGATGAAGGCGCGTCTATTAGTATTCTATCTTCAACTACTTGGCAAGCTTTTGGTTCTCCATTGCTTATGCCTATTACCCAAAATCTGTTGGCTTTTAACAGAGGAACCAGTCAACTGTTAGGGATCCTTCCGAAGTTTCCTGCTACTTTGGGAGGGAAAACCATCCATATAGACGTGATGGTTGTTCCAGGCCCCTTGGATTTCAATTTACTTCTAGGGCGCGACTATATTTATGTCATGGGGGAAGTTGCCTCCTCCCTCTTTTGTGTGATCCATTTTCCACACAAAGGACGGATCGTGACCGTTGATCAGCTTTCATTCATTGGTCTTGACATGACATATTGTCCACCATCATCCCTTCTGGGTCTTTATCCACCGGTTTTATCGTTGCCACGAGTTAATTATGTGGCTACCTATCCTGTGATCGCAGTTAGTGATGGTTCCATTGTGCATCGTGTGCTAGGGGCATTGGGTCCTGATTTTCAAGATGTTGTTCTCCCATCAGCTGGGAACCTCTTGGAATGTATGACCTCTTATTCGTCATAATGAAAGGTCGTTGGAGCAGAGTTTGTTTTATTGCGTCAAGCTCCTTAAAAAATGAAACAAGGTCATTGGAGCATAGTTTTTTTCCTAGTGTCAAGCTCCCTAAAAAATGAAACAAGATGTCATGAGGATAGTTCTTTTAATGTGTCAACCTCGTTAAAACAATGAAACACGTTCCTGTTCAATTCGAGTCTTTTCCAGATCTCGTAAAATCCCAGTCGAGTCTTTCTATTGATCTCATAATTTGAACATTCACTCCATCTGTCGTTCATATGGACTGAAGCTTGGGGGGCATGTACCTCGAATTGAGTCTCCATGCTGGGGGCATGCTTACTTTTTCAAGCATAGTTTGTTTCTGTTTCAAGCTTGTATAAAAATGAAACCGGTTTCAAGCATAGTTTATCTTTGTTTCAAGCTTGTGTAAAAATGAAAGCAACTTCAAGCAGAGTTTCCTGATTTCAAGCTTGTGTAAAAATGAAACCATTCCCATTTTACCTCTTGTGATTTCCATTTTATCAGCCTATTTTGCCAGATGATCCTTGGTTTTCTCACTCCATCGTCACTATCTGCTTGGCCGATCATATGCCTTCACTTGGTTGTTTCACCCATTCCTGAGGAACCGCTGCGATGAGTGGTCTTTTTAGCCAACCTCTTGACTTTTATCATGTTCTGAGTTGTTCCACCATCACCGGAACCAATTGCTACCCTTTATACCACTCGTTCCTCTAGGAGGAGTCATCTTTCAACTCTTTTTTTACTCTTAAAAATTGAAAAGATTTTTGAGTTGCTTGTCGTTTTGAACTCATTAATTTGGCTGCAAAACGATATCTGCCCAGTCTTCGTTTACCCCTTTTTCGGGCTGGGATAGTTTATTTACGAAAAAGGAATACCTTATCCAATCGTGACTAAGAGGTTCTCTCGGACATAGTTTTCTACCTTTTTAGATCTGAGGGACTATTTACGAAAAGGTAGTTTTCTACCTTTTCAGATCTGAGGGACTATTTACGAAAAGGGCCTTGTTGGAGTTTTCTTTGCGCCTTCTTTTCAAACTCTCTAAATATGAAAAGATGCCGAGTTCTTCCTTTGTCAAACTCGTTAAAAATTGATGACATCGGATTCCGTCGTCATGACGTCACTCGAGTTCCTCCTGACTAGGGCTCGTAAAATGTACTAGGTTGGATTTGTCCGAAGGACAAACTTACATCGCAAGCACATGCTATCCCCTTCAAGCTTGTTTTCAAAAATAATTGGGGTACTTGCTAGAAATGGTGGGGGAAAATGGAATCAAGATTGTAGTCGTGTCGGCAGTATGTCGCTCTTGAACATGGCACTTGTCTGCACTCGTGTCGGGTTGGGGACATCTCATCTCGTTATGTGTTTGCCTCCATGGGTTTGGGTAATCTCTTTTGACCTCTCATCTACTCTTTGCCACGTCACCATGACCTCAGATCCCTTGATGTCAAATACTGCCAAATCCAGTGTCATGCCGCCAATATGTTCAAGAGAAGTTTGCCTCTACAGTTTTCAACCTCCCTCTGATTGTGTGTTGGTCTTTATTCACAAACATCATATTCCTATGTCTCATGTTGATGATGTGGGAAACATTATGGCCCACCTTTGATCAAGGTCTCTTCCTGTCAACTCCAGCTCATTATCTAGGAAGTTGATCTAGAGACTCCCTTCAGGTACCTTGGCGCCTGCATGCCTCATTGGCAGGTTCTTCGCACTCGACGCAAGGTCCACATCATTGGCCTTCGATCGACTGACTCTGCGGGTGTTCAACGTCAGATCACTGTTCACATTTCGTGGATTGTACCTTTTGTACCTTGAGAGCTTTTTTCATTATTGGTGGTTTCTCTCGCGTCTATTAATGACTTTCATCATTGGCTGGTAATCAGACGATGTTATTGCATGTTTGACTTCAGCTCACATATTTGCATGCTCGAATTTGTACTATGTTCAGGTCGAGATGGAGCGCAAGACCCTGGGTTTTGTCTGATGAAATCCAGGCTGCAGATTCTTTGTGGATTACTATGACTTACTATGTGACTCTTCTTATTGGATGGCTGCAACCATACCTAAGTCTATTTATTGATCCCTACTGCTGGATGGTTATTTCCATACCTCGGATCTCATTATTTATGTACTCTATTTATGGATCACTGCACCCATGCCACATGTCATATATCAAATGTATTAGTTGTATTTGTACTTGCAGGTTTTCTAACAACAGTGTTTTGGTCGAACGCGTTCTCATAAAGAATTTCACCCCTCCCTCTCTCTCGGACCTCATGCTTTTGGGGGCATCTGTTACACAGCATTTTGTCACCGTCCTTGCAATCCCTTGCCCCGCATATTGGAGGGTATTTTTCTGTGACCTGTGAGCAGTGTCAAACTCTGCAAATACCTCCATTGCATCCTTCTGCATAAGGACACGATTTCTCCTGCTGAACATTTCCTTAGAAAGCACTCGAAAACCTATTTCTTGGCATTAGCGTGGGTATCCAGTTCACGCCTCATGCCAATATGGAAGATTTGCACTAGAGCCCGCGCTAGCTGGCGCTTGGTCTCTTTGTTGTGCCCGCGCCAGCCTTTTTGGGAATTTTTTTTAACAAACTGGAGGCGAGAGTTTCCTTTAACCACCTCAGGAATGACTCATTGCAAGTGATTAACTCGATAAGCCACGGATCTCTTCCTTTAGGAAATGGTTGATGGAACATTCTTGGAGGATAGGACTCCCCCCATGATTATAGTAATCCTAACCTCTCCTTCTCCCTCTATATAAACCAGCCTTCTCCCTTTACAAAGGCTAGAGCTGAACATAGAGCCAAGAAGCTAAACTTGGAGAAGAGATATTATAGCTGAGTAATCGCTATAGAGAAGGTCGAACCAAGGAGGATCCCGTAGAGAGAGCCCCATCTAAATTCCCGACGAGCTTTGTGAGACGTGCTCCGTTGGAACCCTGCTGGAGGAAATCACAACATCGAAGCCTGGTTGTACTCTTCCTTCTTTAAATTAATATACTCAACTATGATATTGATTCCATCTGTGTGTTATGTTTATTTGACGCATTTGATTTAGTCTTCTTTGAATGACTGATAGTTAGGAATGCGAGATAGTATGTTTTGTATTGTCTTCGTTTCTTGTGTATGTGCAGGTATCTGGGCGTGAGAACGAACAGATCATGATTTTTCGAATTAGGAGCGAGAGGCAGCCATTCTTCCGGACAACACAACAGTGTAGGACCTATAGTAAGTGATATACCAAGTCTTTGTCCATTCTTAACTAGGAATTGATGTCATAGTGTGTCTCGTTTGTGGCTAGACCCACTCTAGGGCTAGTGGGATCGCCTCTGTCCGCAGAGGGGATTTACCTCACCAACATCTTGTAGTCTCTTCTTGATGGCTTCCTTGTATCTTCATGATAAGTCTTGCATGTGTTTCATCTTCATCCTCCCAGACCTTGGATGATATGGAATCTTCCTTATGGTCTTTATCTTCAATCTTATGTCATCGTCTAGTGTCCCTTCATCTTCTTGCTTGATAGTATCTTTGTCTCATTAGATTTAAAAGTGTGTTATTGCATGATTTCCTTGGAAACCTCCTTGAGCATCATCCTATCATGTCAAGATACAATACTTGCAGATGAAATTCACTCATGAAAAGACAACATTAGTCCAACAATCTCCTAGTCTAACTTCTTCATGTAATTCACTAATTGGATCTAGGACTGAATGCAGGACTAAGGAGGACGCTTAGGGATTGCGCAGTGTGAAATTCCAAGATGAAATGATGGATTTATGATCATCGTGACTACGCAATGCGTAGTGGTTGAGGTACTAGGAGATAGAACTGTGCAGTTGAGGGAGACAGTAATGCAGTGAGGTAGGCTTGCTCACTGTGATTGCACAATGCACAGTTCAAGGAAGACTAATCCAAAGTATTATGTAGTTGCACCAGTCAGGGAGACAGTGAGGCTTGAATTTTGATTGAGATTGTTCAATGTGCAGTGGAAGACATACTGGGAGAGATAATTGCACAATTTTGAGGAAGAGGAGGCATAAATTCAACAATACAATTGTGAAATGTGTAGTCCTTGGAGGCAGGAATTTTGTAGTGCACAGTTCCAGGTAGAAATGATGCTTCACTATGACTTAGGACTGCACCATGCACATTTCCAGCTGGGAAAAATTTTCAGCAAGTTGCAAAGACAATGAAAGATCTGAAAATACTAAGTGTGGGATCAGTCAGAAAAGAGAGAAAAGACATCCAAACAAGTACTAAAACCATGATATCTCACACTTAGATAAAATCAACGCATGCCAAAGGAATGATCAATACCCAAAATCAACAATCATACTTTGAAATGATAGCAAAGCAACACTTATTTCTAAGTGCGACAGTTGAAACGTCACTTTACGACACTTAGAATACAATTTACAATAGAAGTGTTGATTACAACCAGAAAGTACATTAGGCTATCAGAGAGTGCCTATCACACATTCTTATGATATATTTTGTCAGCTAATGCAAACTAGTGTGATATATATGCCTCTAGTGATGCGCTAAGGTGTGATAGATGCAGGAGTGCAAATAGTTGAAGTGACACTTGTGACAGTAGGAAAAAGTGAAAACAATACTTGCAAAATATAAAAAATGTGAAATCGACACATGCTACAGTGAAGAGAACATAATAGTGCCACTTGTGAGAGTGAAATTAAGAAAAAATGATTATTACAAAAGTGAAAGTGACACTAATGAAAACCAAAGCATGTAAAAGCTGAGAAAACTCACTGGGTTGATGATATAATTACAACTAGCAGCGTGATATTTGTCAACTTGGAACTACACACTGACTATCTCAAGGGACCATGTAGTCTCTATCTCCAAGAATTACACAATCACTGTCACCAGATATTTCACAAGCACTATATTTTGGGACTGCACAGTCACAGTCATTAAACAATGCGTAGTCACTATCCTCAGCATCTGTGCAATGACTATCAATAGGGATTGCGCAATGCTTGAATATCTAAGGTATTCATTGGCTGCTAGGTTTACTGTAATGAAGAGCACTTGTAAATGGATTAAAGGTTGAGCATGTGCAAGCAAGTGACTTCAATAGTTATAATCTCACAAGAAAAGTATCAACCAATCACGAAGTGAACATGAATAACCTGAGGTGATGGGTCATGAGATCATAATAAGGCTCAAAAATTTAAGTGTAAGAAAAATTTTGGAGGGTATTTGTCACGGAAACAATGCTTGGAGACACACTAGAAGAACTCCAACTTCTCTATTTAGGTATTATCCTTAAGTATGATGTCTCATTCTTTCATAAAGTATTGATTTTCCATGTAGATTACCCTGTATTTTCCACTTATCTCGGTTTAAGATATAGTCTCTTATTTTTCCTTTCTCAACTTCAAACACACCTACAATACTCATCATAGCTCAATTTTTTCAATAGGGGATAAGGATAATAAATATATTGAGCTTTTGATGTTCATAATTAATCACATTTCCTAGTGTTTCTCCACTACCAATGAACCTGTTTAGTACCCCGGCAGAGTCACCTCAACAAATCACAAGCATTTATTCATTACCAATAGGTATGTTCACTGCCCCAGCAAAGTTTCTTGCTTCACCTCTCTGCGCAAGGATCCTTTCTCTTCTTCACCCATTTATTTAATTTTCCTAAAATATATGATTGAAGAATTTATTAGACTCTATTGTATTGGGGTGGAAGAGGGATCCCAACTTATTCTATGTGTAAGATATCTTGTTCCTTGTTTAAGGGATCTAAATGATATCAGAAATTGATATGTTCATTTTAATTTTCCTCTGTTCCCTTCTCTACTTAATTGAGCCACCATGTTGAAACACCATTCAATACAAGGTTGAGTTAGGAATGAAGATCATAATAGAGATACAAACTTTGTGGTTTGACCAAAGGTGTTTTGTCTAGAACTAATCGTATTTTCTATCTAGACATCACGAAATTAAAGATACGTAGGCCCAAACAAAGAAGAGGAAAAGTTAACCAAGAGTTGCTCGTCACCTCAATTTCCTTTTCAAAACTTTTCCACATTGTTCTCTTGATCCAAAAAAATGAAATTCTCATGCATGGTCTTATTAAACAAAAACCAGAAAGAAATACATGACACAAAAAAAGAGAGTGAGGAAATTGTAAGACTAATGAAAGGAAGCATGCAAGACAACAAACAAAAAAACAAAGCAAACTCAAAGACTAGGTGAAGAAGAGAATGCAATGCAAAATAAAATCTAAAATGTTGTTGTTCCTACTCCTATTCTAATTAGCTAGAAGGTTAGGGCTAAGTGAAGATAAATTCCTAATGTAACCATTCAAGTTTCTCCTGACCAATAAACTGAAAGATGTGAACAATTGAAAACCATGTGAATAATTTACAGAAATAAATACGCATACCTAAATTACATGTATACAATAATAAAGGTCAAGGTTGTTGTTGGAAATACTAAGAGGGGGGGATGAATCAGTATTCCTTTCAATTCGTGTTATTATTAACCTTTCAGAGCATTAGTTAATATTCAATTATTATCAATGTTTGCATAATGATAGCAGTAAACAAAAGGAACACAAATGCACACAGTTTTTAAGGTGGAAACCCCGTATGGGACAAAAACCACCTGAATGTTTTTTCTAATAATTCTTTAATATTTGACTCCAATTGAAAAGAAAGCTTCAACTTCCTAGAATCTAGAAAAGCATTCTTCTCCATCTCCCACTAGATGGATGCTCCAACGCCAGAGATTCTTCAGTAGTCAACTGAACCGATGCCCCAACACCCAATGAGCTACAACTCACCCTAGCACCACCCTACCACCCTGAATTTTTCACAGGCTTGAACCTGTTGATGACTTCATGCACCAGCCTAGCACCACCCTACCACCCTATAGAAGAATGGACTCTCTTACCAGGGACAATGGTCCACTTTACAATGATATAGAATGATTTAGAAGAATAAGAAGACATACTAGACCATAACCCCAACTATGACAGAAATACCTAATGATGATCCTAGACCTCCCGACACCACCTCTTCAATTCTTGGCAGATAGACACTTGTACAAATTTTACAATTATGCTTTTACAATGACTCAGTACAATGATACCTTTACAATGACTGTATGCAGTGTTGCCCACGTGAAGACTTCATGTGAACTTCTTGTTGTTGTTCTGCACCTTGATTGCTTCTCTTTTCATGGTACCCTTTCTCACTCTTCAGAACATTAGATAATTCTTTGAGTCTTATCTTGATGAATACATAATACCTACAAAAAGCCTTCAAGGAAATACCCATGACATGATAATAACAAAACTTACCTCATCTTGCAAAGCATATGTCAGTGCTAAACAAAAAAAAAACAAATTAGAATACAAAGAACCTAATGCAATTAAGAGATTAACATGCATATACATAATATACTTACCTGAAGCTTACCTCTGTTGCACCTTGCTTTGCTTTGCTACCCTAGGAAGTCTGGTCCTTTGCAGCCTTGACAGCACATGATCTAGCTTTTTCTTGCCTTGTAGGAGCTCGATATTGAATCTAGTGTATCTATTGTTGGAAATACTGAGAGGGGGGTGAATCATTATTTCTTTTCAATTGTTAATTTTTACCAATTAGATTCTACAAAATTACAGACAGAGAGGTTTATAATGATAATATTGAGGATTAATATTAATTTCAATCCTATTTCTAATAATAGTATACAATAGATGAGTGAGGGCACCAACCCTTTTAATGAAACAGGCACCAACCTATTGCCAAGCACAAACTTGGACTTTGATGAGGCTCCGACCTCTAGGGCTTTGGCCCTATCTTCTCAAGGCATCAACCTTATGTTTAGGAGCTCCTACTCCAAGGACACCAATCCTTCTTTGCTTGGTTTAATAGAGAGTGTGAATAGTACTTACTTGAATGTTCTTGACATATTCATCACACATTCATCACTGTACTATTTCTTCCAAAATTCTTCACTAACTTCACTGTCCAAGGTGTTTACTGTACTTAGTCTCAATTCTGCACCATCAATCTAGCACCATACTGCACCAACAATGGATCTTTACCACTGCAGTATATGAAGCAGATACACCATAGTCCTGAAATGTCACAGCTCCATAGTTCAAAGGCCACACAATCACTGAAATGTCATGCACTGTAGTAATAGCCAATCCGATGCCCACAAATTTGAGCTCCACCAAATTAGAATAGTCACATATCCACCTCAGAATCTATACTTCAATGAAGATGGCACCTTATAGTTTGAATTTACCACGGCTCAAAGCATCACCACCTAAACTTGAAACCACAACATGTACTGCAAGGATCCGAGCCTCTGCAGATACTGTAATTAGAGTCTGAGACTGTTATATACCCCACACACTTCCACACGTCTGAGACTATTGTATACCCTATAATTCCATAGGTGCGAGAGTGATATAGATATGAGAGTTACAGATCTACGGTGATCTTTCTTTATTTGTCACTGCAATAGTCCTGTTCATGAGATGTGAACTAATATATATTATCTGTGTATGTATAGCCGAGTTGTGTTTTGAAGAATAAGTACAAAGATTTTTTTTGAAGAATGAGTACCAAGCTCTTATATATAGAGGTATTGCAGCTAATGTGAAAAGCCACCACTTCTATAGGCAAGCCGACATAAGAGGCCAAGTACATGTCGGCTCCAATACTTAATAATTACATTTCAACTTAAAATTTTGATTTCTCTCTCACCACAGGGAGTTTGGAGGCGTGTGAGGGCTCCTTGGAAAGAGTAAACCATCCTCTTTCAGATGGTATAAGGTTCATAATGAAGGGATGTCTCTAAGATGGTGAAAACCCCATTTTTATTGTGACTGTCCTTAAAATATTTATTGCAGAAGATGATGGACAGTGTGACTTTGTCATAAGGATCCGTCATGAAAGTAGTGTGATAGAGTAGCCTTTATTTGTAGAGCTCCTCAAGTATATTTTCATCAATGAAAATTCATCTGAAAATTATTGACCAACAATATCCCCCTTTGTCATTGATGGAAATATTCCAACATTTTCTCCCCCTTTGACATCAATGGAAAATGGGGTGCCTAAGTATTCCTCCTATTGAGCTGCTCCCCTTGTCATGTTGCTCCCCCTGTCATACTGCACCCTTGACATGCTGCTTGATTTAATGTGATGCAAGAGCAATGACCCCCATCTTTTGGAAAATATACTCAAATGCTTCTTGTGGAAGGGGTTTTGTAAAGATATCCGCAATTTTCTCTTTTGTATTGACGTATTCCAACCTGATATTATGTTCAGCAACTTGTTCACGGAGAAAGTGGTATTTGATTGGGATATGTTTGGTCCTTGAGTGCATCACCGGATTCTTTGAAAGACTAATGGCACTGGTATTGTCACAAAAAATAGTAATTGGTTGCTTAGTTTCTATGTTGACATTCTTCAAGGCTTCCTTCATCCATAGAATTTGTGTACAACAATCAACAATAGCTATATACTCGGCTTCGGCTGTAGAAAGGGATATAGATGATTGATTTTTGTTGAGCCAAGATACAAGACAATCTCCCATAAAGAATGCATTTCCACTGGTAATTTTTCGATCATCCACGCTTCCAGCCCAATCAGCATCAGAGTAAGTTGTCACAATAAAAGTTGAACTCTTAGGATACCAAAGACTGAAATCAATAGTTCCTTTCAAATATCTGAGAATTCTCTTCATAGCTGCTAGATGGGATTGTTTAGGACTTGACTGAAATCTTGCTACCATTCCTACTGCTTGCATAATATCTGGTCTTGTAGCAGTTAAGTATAGGAGAGATCCAATTATTGACCTATAAAGAGTTGCATCTATAAGAGGGGTATCATCATCTTTTCTTAATTTACAATATGTGGTCATCGGTGTGCTCATAGGTGCACAATATTTCATTCCATATATTTTGAGCATGTCTTTAAGATATTTTTCTTGAGATATAAACATGCATGCAGAGGTTTCAGATATTTGTAGCCCAAGAAAGTAAGACAACTCACCAATCATTGACATCTTGATTTTTTTGGACATATTTAAAGAAAATTCATGGCTCATTTCTTCGTCATTGCTAGAAAATATTAGATCATCGACGTAAACAAGAGTGATCATAAGTTTTTCCTTGTCCATCTTCATGTAGAGATTGCTACCTGCCACTCCCTTTTTGAAACCTTCTTGTTGCAGATAATGATCCAAATTTGCATACCATGCTCTAGGGGCTTGTTTTAATCCATACAAGGCCTTTTTTATTTTGCATACAAGGTATTTTCCTTCAGCAAGATCAGATCCTTTTGGTTGCTCCATGTAAACTTCTTCCTTGAGATCTCCATTCAGGAATGTTGATTTTACATCCATTTGATAAAGCTTGAATCCTTTTGAGAAAGTAAATGCTAAAAACATTCTTATGGCTTCCATTCAAGCTACTGGTGCAAAGGTTTCTTCGAATTCAATTCCTTTGATTTGCGAGTATCCTTTGCAGACAAGTCTGACTTTATTTCTGATGATTTGTCCATCTTTATTCATCTTGTTTTTGAATACCCATTTTGTTCCAATTATATTTTTATCTTTTGGGCGAGGTACCAGTTCCCAAGTCTCATTTTTTTCGATTTGATACATTTCTTCTTCCATGGCCTTTATCCAATAAGGATCTTTTCTTGCTTGAGAAAAAAATTCAGGTTCTATTAAATATAATAGAGCCACATCATCTTTTCTAGGGGTGCTTATCATCCTTCTTCGAGTTTGGATTCCTTCATCTATATTTCCGATGACCTGTTCTTCTAGATGATATCTTTGAACAAACTTGATCTTGGAGGGAGTTTGTGAAGATTCATTTTGAGGTTCACTTTGAGGTTCTTCATTCTCCTCTTCTTTTTCAGGTTCTTCATCTTCACTTTGTTCAAAGAAAGGCTCAACTTCATGATCTTCAATTCCTTTTTCTAGAAGGCCTTCATCAATCTTCACATCAATGCTTTCCACTATACTTCGTAGACGATAGTTGTAACATTTGTAAGCTTTGCTCCTGGTGGAGTATCCAAGAAATATTCCTTCGTCAACTCTAGAATCAAATTTACCTGGTGAGTCATCATTTATTTTTATGAAACATTTTCTTCCAAAAACCTTGAAATATTTTACTGAAGTAGGTCTTCCTTTCCATAATTCATAAGGAGTCTTTTCATTATTTGGTCTTAGTTGAGTTCGATTTAAGGTATAAACTGCGGTGCCAGCTACTTCTCTCCAAAATTTTGGTTGCAAATCGACTGCTAGTAGCATTGTCCTTGCCATTTCTTGAATGGTTCGGTTCCTTATTTCAACTACTCCATTTTGTTGGGGTGTCCTAACAGTAGAGAGTTCTCTTTCAATTCCATTCTCTTTACAGAATTCATCAAACTCTTTTGAGGTGAATTCTCCTCCTCTATCCATTCTAAGACATTTAATCTTAGAATATTTCTCATTCTCAATGAGAGCCTTAAGATTTTTAAAACATTCAAATGCTTTGGATTTATATTTTATGAAATATATCCACATGATTCTAGTATAGTCATCAACAAATAGAGAAAAGTACCTTTCACCCTGAAGAGCTGGAGTTCTAGTTGGCCCACACAAATCTGCATGAATGATTTCCAAAGGTTTTGTTGTTGAGAACTCCTTAGTTTTGTGGCTAGTTCTAGTTTGCTTTCCATGTTGGCATGGGCCACATACAACTTGATTTGGTTTGCACATTTTTGGAATATCCCTTACTGCATTAATTTTGCTGATGTTGACTAGGTTATCAAAACTTGTATGCCCCAATCGCTTGTGCCATAACCAACTTTCATCTGTTTGACTTAAGTAACATTTATCTTCTTGAATTCTACTGAGAATGTAAACATTATCTCGTGTTCTTACTCCTTTCGCCACAAGCTCTCCTGAGGACGAGTCTCTTATTTCACAATTTTTTGTACTAAAGACAACATTATGTCCTTGGTCACAAATCTGGCTAACACTTAAGAGATTGTGTTTGAGCCCTTCTACCAGCAAGGTATTTTGAGCCTTTCCTAGTCCATTGACAAGGGTAGTAGTTCCTTTTCCAGTGATTTTAGCGGATCCATTTCCAAAAGATACATTTCCATTTTTCTTGTTCAATGAGATAAACTTATTTTGGTCACCTGTCATATGTCTTGAGCATCCACTATCCACGAACCAATGATTTTCTTCACTATGAGCACATAGAGCTAGGCCACATTTATCAGTTTTGAGATTTATGTTTTTAGCTTTCTCCCTTTTGAGAGGACAATTTTGTTCATTGTGATCATAATTATCACATAATAAGCAAGATGGATCAAACTTAGCCAAGCGATCAAAGGAATTGTAAATTTTTATTTGTCCTTGCTCTTTAAGACCATGTAGTTGGTTTGTTTGATTTTTCAATCTTGGTGCTTCATTCTTATGAGCCTTGCAATGTTTAGCTTGATGCCCAAAGTTTTTACAATTGTAACAATGCCCAAGAAAAATAGTTTGATACATGTTGTAGTATCCATAGCTTGAACCAACATTCTTCCTTGGAGTTGCTCTTTCTTCAATTCTTGGTTTTGAGATGGGACTTTGCTCCTGACGAGATGACTTTTCTTCTTTTGGATGGCAAGAGAGTACATCAGCATAACTTTTGGCATTATTCTTTGTACTTGATGATTCTCCTTTGAAACCAATTCCAGACTTGTCATGTTGAGGTTTTTGAGTATTAAGAATGTTGTCAAGAGCTAGAGAGCTTTGCCAACTCCTTTTGACTTGCTCTAATTCCTTTCTTAGAGATACTATTTCAGCTTCACGTTTTTCACAGATATCATCCTTCTCTTTTAGCTTAATGTTCAAGAAGTCTTCCCTTCTTTTTGCTTCCTCATTCTATTTTGAGAGAAATTATCTTCTTTTGTAGATTCTCATTTTCTTCAATGGCATTCATCAGCAAACTACCCATGTTTCTTTCATCTTCCAATTCTGAGTCATCATCATTTGTAAATGCCATGAATAACGTTTCTTTGCTACCAACATAATTACTTTCCTCATCTAATTCATCATCTATTTCTTTGTGATGACGCATATTTCTGGTTGATTTCTTTTTGATGACTTCAAATTCATCTTCATCGGACTCATCTTGTTTGGAGAAGAAGTTCTTCTTATTAAAACCTTTCTTTTTGTACATTATCCTTTTAGAGTCCTTTTCATCATCACTATCATGTTTATGGGGACATTTTGCAACGTAATGACCTATTCTTCCACAATTGAAGCAAATAAAAGGGTACTTACCTTTTATCTTAGATCCCCTTTTTAGTCTTCGCACAAATTGAGATAATTCATTTCAGTATTAGATTCATCGTTGTTGCAATTCCATCCTTTTCCTTATTTTTTAGATCTTGAGGCTTTGAAGGCTTCTTCTTTGAAATTTGGACTCCCTTTCCTCATCTCATAGGCAATGAGAATTCCTTGGATTTCATCCATATTGAGAGTATCTAGATCCTTCATTTCTTCTATGGCACTTACTTTGGAGTCAAATCTGTCAGGAAGCGATCTCGGGATTTTTTGAACAATGTTGCTTTCTTCAATATTTTCTCCTAGTCCTCTAAGAGAGTTAACCACTACAGCTTTTCGGAGGAAATATGATGCAATATCTTCTTCATCATCCATTTTCAGACTCTCTAATTGTCTTCTATAGGTTTGAAGCTTTGCCTTCTTGACTTTGGAGTCGCCATCATATAGAGAAACCAACTTATCCCATATTTCTTTGGCTTAGTCACAGTTCATGACTTTTGTAAATTCGGAATCAGTAATTCCACTAGTGATGGAATTTAAAGCTTTGGCATTAGCAATGTAGGCTCTTCTTT
The DNA here is from genome assembly GCA_034641835.2 of Pinus albicaulis. Lineage (NCBI taxonomy): Eukaryota > Viridiplantae > Streptophyta > Pinopsida > Pinales > Pinaceae > Pinus > Pinus albicaulis. Next base: position 396,706,878 of record CM076581.1, read on the forward strand.
CATCTTGTTCAGTTGGAATATTAGCGGGAGCTTTGTACCCATCCAAAACAGAGCTCCATACTTCAGGACCAAGAGACATTAGATAGTAGGACATCCTCTTTTTCCAAAAACCAAAATTTTTTCCATCAAAGATAGGTAGTTTCCCTGTTGCTTCCATGTTCTTCATTGTGCCTAAGAATCCTTCTTCCAACTATTAGATTGATATTGAAGAAGCTGGCTCTGATACCAATTTTTGGAAATACTGAGAGGGGGGTGAATCAATATTTCTTTTCAATTGTTAATTATTGCCAGTTAGATTCTACACAATTACAGACAGAGAAGTGTATAGTGATAATATTAAGGATTAATATTAATTTCAATCCTCTTTCTAATAATAGTATATAATAGATGAGTGAGGGCACCAACCCTTTTAATGAAACGGGCACCAACCTGTTGCCAAGCACCAAATTGGACTTTGATGAGGCTCTGACCTCTAGGGCTTTGGCCCTATCTTCTCAAGGCACCAACTTTGTATTTAGGAGCTCCTACTCCAAGGACACCAATCCTTATTTGCTTGGTTTAATAGAGAATGTGAATAGTACTTACTTGAATGTTCTTGACATATTCATCACTATATTATTTCTTCCAAAATTCTTCACTGACTTCACTGTCCAAGGTGTTTACTGTACTTAGTCTGAATTCTGCACCATCAATCTAGCACCATACTGCACCAACAATGGATCTTTACCACTGCAGTATATGAAGCAGATACACCATAGTCCTGAAATGTCACAGCTCCATAGTTCAAAGGCCACACAATCACTGAAATGTCATGAACTGTAGTAATAGCCAATCCGATGCCCATAGATTTGAGCTCCACCGAATTAGAATAGTCACAGATCCACCTCGGAATCTATGCTTCAATGAAGATGGCACCTTATAGTTCGAAGTTACCACAGCTCAAAGCATCACCACCCAAACCTGAAACCACAACATGTACTGTAAGGATCTGAGCCTTTGTAGATACTGTAATTAGGGTCTGAGACTGTTATATACCCAACACACTTCCACACGTCTGAGACTGTTGTATACCCTATAATTCCACAGGTCCGAGACTGATATAGATTTGAGAGTTATAGATATGCGGTGATATTTCTTTATTTTTCACTGTAATAGTTATGTTCATGAGATGTGAACTAATATATATTATCTGTGTATGTATAGCCAAGCTGTCTTTTGAAGAATAAGTACAGAGCTGTGATTTGAAGAATGAGTACCGAGCTCTTATATATAGAGGTATTGCGGCTAATGTGAAAAGCCACCACTTCTATAGGCAGGCTGACATAAGAGGCCAAGTACATGTCAGCTCCAATACTTAATAATTACATTTCAACTTAAAATTTTTATTTCTCTCTCACCACAGGGATTTTGGAGGCATGTGAGGGCTCCTTGGAAAGAGGAAACAATCCTCTTTTATATGGTATAAGGTTCATAATGAAGGGATGTCTCTAATATGGTGACAACCCCATTTTTATTGTGACTGTCCTTAAAATATTTAGTGCAGAAGATGATGGACAGTGTGACTTTTTCATAAGGATTCGTTATGAAAGTAGTGTGATAGAGTAGCCTTTATTTGGAGAACTCCTAAAGTATATTTTCATCAATGACAATTCATCTGAAAATTATTGACCAACATCTATGTTATTTCAGATCCTCAATATGTGATTTTCTGTCCTATAGTATTCCTCTTAGTCTTCTTTCCAATGCTATAGGTCTGACCCAATTTGGATTCTTCAATACAAATTTATGCCCAATCTCTCACAATGACCTAATTATGGACTTGTTCAGTAGAGAGAACTTGTACGGCGTGCCACATGTCATTGTTTCCTCATTCGGCTCTAAAATTGATAAACATAAAACTACAGTCTGTGCACTATCCGCCACTTTTTACACAATTCCAATATGATACTCAGAGAGAGAGTTATGACAATTTTCCCAAGGTCACCTCTTTGAGATGAAGTTCAAGAGCCTGCAAAAACCATAACTTACACGGATCATATCTCCAAAAATATTGTGCACCATGATCTGAAATATTTAGAGGAGCTTCCTCAGGATTTCGGCTTTGCCTCATAAAAATTTCAGCTTCTAAACCTTCATAGAAAAAAAATTTATAGTGAAAATGCCACGATTACCTGTTTCAAGTAGCGAAATCCCTACATGAGGAGGATATGAGGATCATAATTTATATAAATGATTAGGTTGAGAGGGAATTTAACAAGTGAAAATGGGAGGGATTTTAGGAGCTTAAAAATTATTAATTATTGACTGTTCAATGAACACAACCAATTATTAGTGTCATGCCACAACCCCATGGGGTTTTAGCCGACTAACTGGGGTTACTAACTTCAAACATGAATAACTCTCAAACTGTGAAGAATTACATGGCGTGCCATATATCAATAGAAAAATCTCAACAAGTAGAAACCATAAAAAATATCCTTGACACAGAATATAGTAATTAGGTAGGTCAAAATTCCCATGCAAAATATGGGTATCCCCTAGTGCTGCTTGGGTTGACATCAATGACAACCACTGATCAACAATCTCCCCCTTTGAAATTGATGGAAACACAAGTACTCCCCTTGCGATCATGACAGCTCTTCCTGCAACATTATCTCTCCCTTTGACATCAATGGCAAAGGGTAACTACCCCTGATACACAACCATCTTGCGGACCTGTACACACTTCCACTCCCCCTTTATATTTTGAATAAGGAAAATCTAATGAGAACTTGGGAGAATCCCAAGCTTCTAGCGAAGATATTCAAATGCTTCATGAGGTAAAATTTTAGTGAAGATTTCAGCGATTTGTTCTTTTTTACCCACATATTTAAGTTTGATATTCTTTTCAGCGACTTATTCTCTAACAAAATGATATTTGATCGGAATGTGTTTTGTTTTTGAATGCATGACAGGATTCTTGGAGATGTTGATGGCACTAGTGTTATCACATAATATGGGAATATGATCACTAAATTGTACTTGAAGGTCTTGCAATTTTTTTTTCATCCAAAGGACTTGAGTACAACAAGCTGCAGATGCAATGTATTCTGCTTCCGTTGTAGATAACGATATTAATATTTGATTTTTTCTCAACCATGATACAAGACAACCACCTAGATAGAATGTTGCTCCACTAGTACACTTATGATCATCAACGCTTCCTACCTAATCTGCATCTGTAAAGGCTTGAATAATTAGATTGTTACCCGTGGGATACCACAATCCTTATTCTGTCGTGCCCTTTAGATATCGAAGAATTCTTTTGACAGCAATAATATGTGATTCTTTTGGTGCTGCTTGGAATCTTGCTACTTTTCCAACTGCTTGCATAACATCTGGCCGCGAGGCTATTACATATAGAATACTACCAATCATAGATCTATACAACCTCTGATCCACATCCTTAGATGAGTCTTCTATGCTCAATTTGCAACCTGTTACCATCGGAGTAAGGATGGGTTTGAAACCTTCCATTTTGAATTTCTTGAGCATTTCCTTGATTTACTTGGCTTGACATATAAATATTCCTTTCTCTTGCTGAGATATTTGAAGCCCTAAGAAGTATGTCAGCTCACCAAGTAAAGACATCTCGAACTCACTTTGCATCTTTATCTAAAATTTCTTACTTAGTCGATCATCATTTCTACGAAATATTATATCATCCACATATACCTCAACGATTGTTAAATTATCTTTATCTAGTTGTACATAAAGATTGCTATCAAAAGTACCTTTCTTGAACCCTTGTTGATGTAGATATCCATAAAGACGAGCATACCATGCTCTGGGAGCCTACTTGAGACCATATAGAACCTTCTTTAACCTGCAAACATAGTCTTTTTTTTCTGATAGTAGAAAACCTTCAGGTTGTTCGATGTAAACTTATTCTTCTGATTCGCCATTCATAAATGCTGACTTAACATCCATTTGGTAGACTTTGATTTTTATTGAACATGCATAGGCGAGAAATATTCGAATGTCTTCCATTCTAGCAACTGGTGAAAATGTTTCATCAGAGTCAATTCCTTCCACTTGTGCATAGCCTTTGCAAACCAATCTAGCTTTGTTTCTGGTAACCTGTCCATCTTCATTCAATTTGTTCCTGAACACCCATTTAGTCCCAATGACATTTTTATCTTTTGGTCATGGAACAAATTCCCAGGTGTTATTCTTCTCGATTTGATCCAATTATTCGTTCATAGCTGCTACCCAATGTTCACCTTGGTTGGCTTCCTCAAAACTACTAGGCTCAAAGGTTGCTAGAAAAGAAATGTGAGCTTGTTGTGATGAATGAAGTTTTTGACCTTCATTTATGTCACCAATGATTTGATTTGATGGATGGTTCTTTTGAATCCATACTTTTGTTCTCTTTGGAGGAGCTTCTTGTTCTTGTTCCGGTATATCTTGATGATCATTATTTACTTCTTCCTGGTTGATAGTTGCTTCTTGTTCTAGAATCTTTTCTGTGTCTTTTTCAGCCTCTGTCTCAAGTTTCAAAGATTCTATATCCTCATAATTATTTGTTATAACACCATCTTCATCAAATGTAACATTTATGATCGCCACTATCTGTTTTCGTCTTAGATTATAGCATTTATAGGCCTTTCTTTTGCGTGAGTAACCAACAAAGATACCTTCGTCAACACATGATTCAAACTTACCCAACTTTTGATCTTCTCTTTTGATATAACATTTGCTTCCAAATATTCTGAAATATTTTACAATAGCCAGTTCTCATTTCCATAATTTATATGGGGTCTTGTTGCAATTATTTCTTAGAAGACTTCGGTTGATAATGAAGACTGTCATATCAATTGCTTGAACCCATAATTTTTCATCAAATTTTGAGTCCTTCAACATTGTTCTACCCATTTCCTGTACGGTTCTGTTATTTCTTTCAGCAACTACATTTTTTTGAGGTGTTCGTGTTGTTGAAAATTTTCTTTTTATTCTATTTTTGTCACAGTATTGTTGAAATAATTTGGAAGTGAATTCTCCACCATTCTGATCTTAGACACTTTATTTTCAAATTAGTTTCATTTTCAACCAACTCCTTGTAGATATTAAAGCACTCAAATGCTTCGGATTTTTTCTTAAGGAAACTGACGGTTGTCATTCTGGTATAGTCATCTATCATTAACATGAAATATAATTCTCCATATAAGGCTTTTGTTCTCACATGACCACGTAGATCAGTATGTATCAATTCCAATGGATGTGATGCAAAGTGTTCTTTTGTTTTAAATTCGACATTTTTGTGCTTGTTGTGTCGACGGGCCTCAAATAGTGTGTTGGAAAGTTTTGAGATTTTCGACATTTCTCGTACTGCTTCCTTTTTTCTTATCCTGACAAGATTTTCAAAGTTTATGTGACCTATTCATTTGTTTCATAACCATATTTCATCTTCTTTAGCTAGTAGACATGCTTTAGTTTCTTCATCCAGAACATATATGCCATTTGGAGCTCGACTTGTTATAGCCACAATTTTACCATACTTGCCTTTCTTGATTTCACATTTTGTGGAGTTGAATAGCATTGTGTGTCCTTGATCACACATTTGTCCAACACTGAGCAGATTGTGATTCATGTTTTCAACCAATAGAACATTCTTGGCTAGAACATCTTTGCTTCTGAGAGTGACGGTACCTGATCCTATAACATTTGAAGATCCATCATTTCCAAAGGAAATGGTTCCATCCTTCTTCCCTTTCAAAGATAAAAATTTATTTCTATCTCTAGTCATATGAGTTGAGCAACCGCTATCAACATACCACACATCTTTTTTGTTTTGAGCCTTGAGAGCAAGAGCACAATTATGAGTATTCTTATTCTTCTATGTTCGTTCGTTCTCTGTCTTGGAAGATTCTTCTGGAGGATTTTCAAGTCTGCAATTTGGCTATGTGTCCAAATTTTCGACATTTGTAACATTCCATATTATTTCTTAAATGTTAAAATCTATTGCTGTTTCGTTAAGCCCTAGGAGGTTCATATTTGATAGATCTCCTGGAATTGTATTGGTTCCTAGGGTACGTGTGACATTCTACAAGTTTATGACCAAAATTTCCACATGAATAACAATAGACATGAAAGATATGTTGCTACCTGGATGAAAATCTTCGTTGAGGAATTGTTTTCCAAGGATTTTCTTGCGAATCTTGTCCAATGAAGTCTACATGCATGTCAGATATCATAGGTTCATTTTATTTTTTTGTATAAGGTCCTGCTTCTTCTTCTTTGTAACCAAGGCTAGTTCTGTCGTTGTAAGATCGTTGATTGTTGATGAGTTCTTCCAATTCCCTTGAGTTGTTGGCATAGTTTTGGATAGTTTTTCCCTTATTCACTTCCTTACGCAGCGAGACTACTTCGGCTTCTAATGCTTCTGTTTCTTGGTTTCTTTCTTCCTGTTGTAAAATGTAACTAGGTCGGTCTTCATGATTATGAAAAGAAGGAGACAACGATAATAAAATTCTCCAAGACCAAGTCTAGAAACCGTGGAATAATGGCTATCATTTAGCCCTCATACAACGTTGATAGACAAGCCTAAATAATGTGTCAAGTTAGCCTTCAAACTGCTGGAGAAGTTGGCTTCCTAAACATTCATGTCGGCTCCTACATAGTCACACTGGTTCACTTTTAAGGTCGGCTTATATATAGGGGGAAAAAACTATAAATACCCCTGTAGCCTTTGCAGAAAAACATAGAAAATGTGGATATGTCTGAGGTATTACCGCAGTCAAAAGATATGAGTTCAGTGAAGTTTGAGGACTAAGTTTTTGTGGACAAGACTAAGGTTATACAGCGTGGAACAGGGAGAAAATATTGCGGATCTATCTGAGGTTTTGGTAGCATCTAAAGTGCAGATCTCAAGACAGGGGCCAGTGCAGATTTAAGGGCAGTATATTGCAGAAAGAACAGGAAGAGCAGACTGTGGTTGGGTGCACCAAGATAATAGATTTGCAGATAGGTACAGGAGGGTACAAGTGCAGATATCTTTGAGCTATACAATATCTATTGTAAGAATTTGTCATAGTCAAGTCAGTGACATAAAGGATATAGAAGGTAATGAAGGTAAATCAGAGATTTACCTTCCTAATTACATTGCAAGATATTCAGTTACAAGTAAATAAATTTTGTCTCTACATTGGTATAAGTACTTTGATAATTGACTTGATGAAGGATTAACTAAGAAGACATAAGCAAGTTCACAAGTAATTTTCAGGAAGAGAAATTTTGTATTAATCACAAGCATTAACAATTTTCAACATGGTATCAGAGCTAAGGTGAAAAATAATAAAGGGAATCTAAGGGACACACAAGGATAAGATTTCAAAGCATATAAGCTAGCCAAAGTTCATCGTAGAATGGATAAGTTTAGAGATCTAATTCTCTGAGATTTTGGGAGGCAATCAGAGTCCAAATATCACAACCTACAATTCGGATCATCCTCAGGAAATCTTGGGCTAATTTTAGAGGTGTTTTTGGTAACTTCAGATCAGTGGAATCACAGCAATGCTCTCGGCATACCTAATGCATATCGCAGTAAAAATACTAAACATAATTTTGGTAATATGTTACAGTTTGGGTCTGTGCTACTTCAGGTCTAGTATAAATCAACAGAAAAAGAATAAAAATACCACCTAAGTAACATCTCATCTCAATCACACGTTTTGATGCTATATGTTGGTGTTTTCACATATATTCCTCGGTACTATTTAGAGATGGAAATCTCATAACTACTACCTTGGTGATCACAGTGACGTTGGTGCAAGCAAGGAAAGATCTTGATGCTAGAGAGAAGTCTTATGTGACATAAGAACAAAAGTTTTGAATCCTTTAAAAGAGCTAGATCAAAAGGAACAATCTCCTTTACTGAAGAAAGGCTTTTTCATTTGGAAGAAGATCATCCAAAGAGAGAGCACTAATACATATTTTCTCAACCACCATCAAGGTGACCAAGCTGAAGACTTTATCTTCACTTGTCAAGTAAGTATCTCTTATTATATAATCAAATTTGGTATAATGACTTTATTTTTGCAGGGAAATCTGTAAGCTGGTTGGGTTACCAAGATTCCTTGCATGAGGAGGATAGTCACAGTCCTTGAATAAAGTAAAGTTATGAAAAGTCTCCAAAGGTCCATACTCATCTAAATACATGAAAAGGATAGAAGGGCTCAAGGATTCTTCTGAAATCAGTAAAAGTCCTTGCATCCCTATATAACAAAATTGGAGACATCAAGAGAATATATGATAAGTTGGAAGAACCATTAAAAGCAATAAAGAAGGTCATGACACTTATACCTGTAAATAGACCTGATTTACACAAAATTGAAGGTATCAAGGAATGAAGGGATATCTTCATAAGATCTCAACTATGAGATCTGGAAGAGATGATAAAATGGACAAGCAGGAAAAAGGAAAGTTTAGGAAAAGTGGAAGACTTATGGACATTACAAGAAAGTTGGTCTTAAAGGGACAATCTCATTAGGAGAAAGAAAATAAGATTCAAGGAAAATCACATAAACTTATGAATAAGAAATTGACTTCTGTTAGTCATGTGATAATGTAGCATCCTGATCTAAGCATTTCAGGAGCTCCCGGTGAATCAACTCTAGAAAAAACCTCTTTGACAAACATTACTAATGTAAAGCAGTCATCAAGAGCAAGGTTCATCATGGAAACATATTTCTGGATGTGATGACATATTGATGAAGTAGGCCAAGGGAATGAAGCTCTTCATTCTTGAGAAATTGCTACAGGATGACTCAAGGGAAAAAGGTATGAGGTATGTATATATTTATATGCCGACATTGGATGTTTGGAAGTCATGTCATGTGGTTGCAGGTAATGGACTTTTGTACTTAGAAGTATGATCTATGGAGGAGTACCTCTCAATGCATAGATAGATGAAATCAACATAAAATGTCATCATGGAATATGAGGTGGTTGTATATGAACAAGAAACTAGGAAATTTGTATGTTCCTGGGAAGCAAGAATGTGCAGAGAGGAAGAGATCATGAAATGCAACCATGTCAAGAGGCAGTTATCATCCGGAGGCCAATAATATGTGACTAGGAGATCTCCTAAAAAGATATGTAGACTCTGACGAAATTATGGTAAAGCAAGAAGACCCTTGGAAAAAATATTATTAGGAGATGTGTCAATTTGTATGAAGGATGCCAATGCTTACAGGAAGATGTCATGGTGAAAGATCACCACTGAGGTAACTTTTGTTTTAAAAGGTTCATATGTAAATGTTTATCTGGATGAATTTGTGCAGGGTTGCTAATCATGAGAAAGGATGTATGATTGTGGGAGATGATTCAAAGGAAAGCAGCATGGCACAATAGTGAACCAGATAAGGAAGTCTGGTGAATCACTCTGATAGCTAACAAGACTCAGGATGGAAGTGATGAATGATCTGTGCCCTATGAAGCTAAAAGATGGAGATTCCTCAATACCAAAATCCATGACATCGAGGACAGAAATTCTTCATGAGTAGCTGGGTGTCTCTCCATTTCTGCTGGAGCTACCTGGTTAAGAGAGAGCCTGATGGTAAGTTTCTTACTTGGAAGAAAACTTGGTAATTCCTAAGGATGAGCTTAGGTACATTCTTTGTATAAGAATGAGTACATTCCCTTGTGGAATAGGTCCTCCCTGGGAGGGAGAGATAGACACATCATTCTGGTCTTGGGAAGACAGAATGGAGGATTGGGTAATCATCTGGCTTTCGATACTCTTTGAGAATGTGATTGGGCATTCAAGATAAGAGTAGTCGGGGACCGATATTATTTGAGGACTAGCTACCCAACAGAAGAATAGTCCAGAAAGGTCATACTTTGGGAACACCTGGGTGGAGTATGTACCTTGGAGAGACAATGACGAAGGTGTCTATAAGTCATGTGTCTCGCTAGCATTGAAGCCCATTGTCTCGTTGAAGAGATGGGGTTGTCAGTCAAGGCCTTGCACTAGTACAATGCTGGTTGAAATGATGCTATACAGATGCGATTACCAATCCGATTTTTCTTATGAGATTATTTAGTTTAAAAATTATCATGTAACTATATGAATACCTCCCTAGTTAAGAGGGAGTGTTGTAAAATGTAACTAGGTCGGTCTTCATGATTATGAAAAGAAGGAGACAAAGATAATAAAATGCTCCAAGACCAAGTACAGAAACCATGGAAGAATGGCTATCATTTAGCCCTTATACAACATTGATAGACAAGCCTAAATAATGTGTCAAGTTAGCCTTCAAACTGCTGGAGAAGTCAGCCTCCTAAACAGTCTTGTCAGCTCCTAAATAGTCACATTGATTCACTTATAAGGTTGGCTTATATATAGGGGAAAAAAACTATAAATACCCCTGTAGCCTTCGTAGAAAAACACAGAAAATGCGTGTTTGAGGTATTACCAAAGTCAAAAGATACAAGTTCAGTGAAGTTTGAGGACTAAGTTTTTGCGGACAAGACTGAGGTTTTACAGTGTGGAACAAGGAGCAACTATTGCGGATCTATCTGAGGTTTTTGGTAGCATCTAAAGTGTGGATATAAGGACAGGGGTCAGTGCATATTGAAGGGAAGTATATTGTGGAAAGAACATAAAGAACAGGAAGAACAGACTTCGGTTGGGTGCACCAAGAGAACAGATTTGTGGATAGGTACAGGAGGGTACAAGTGCATATATCTTTGAGCTATGCAGTATATATTGTAAGAATTTGTCATAGTCAAGTCAGTGACATAAATGATATAGAAGGTAAGGAAGGAAAATTAGAGATTTACCTTCCTAATTACATTGCAAGATATTCAGTTACAAGTAAAATCAATAATGTCTCTACATTGGTATAAGTACTTTGATAATTGACTTCATGAAGGATTAACTAAGAAGACATAATCAAGTTCACAAGTAATTATCAGGAAGAGAATTTTTGTATTAATCACAAGCATTAACAATTCTCAACACTTCCAACTTCTTTTGAAGTCACCCTTCAATATATTTTTGTTCTTCAACTTCAATTTTGAGACCTTAAACTTGTTCTTCAAGAGTATTGAAATGGATCTTCTCAGCCTTGAGCTCTTTTATAAGCCTTATTACCTCCTTAGAAAATTACTCTATGCTCAACCCTTCTTCTTCGTTGTTTGATACCTCTTGTTTATTGTGCTTGGCCATAAACAATACTCTCTCATTGGCTTCTTCTTCACTGTCACTATCTTCATCGGATGATGAGCTCTCTTCTTTAGAGAGAAAGTTCTTTTTGAATCCCTTATTTTTGCCTTGTTTGTTGAATTTCTTAAAGCCTTTCTTTCCTTTTAAGTTTCCATCACTTCTGTTTGGAAATTTTGCTGTGAAATTCCCAACCACACCACAGCTGAAACATATCAATGGAAGTTTACCTTTGAATTTTCCCTTACCAATTTTTATTTTTCTCGTAAAGTAAGCATATTCTACATCTGAAAGACCTTCTTCATCATATTCCTTTTCTTCACACTTGCAGGTGCAGGCCTTTTCCTTTGAAGGTTGTTTTTTCTTATTGGTTTTCTTAGATGCAATGAATGCAGGTTCTAGATGTGAAGTACCCTCTTCTTCATCAAGTCTCATTTCATATGCTACGAGAACTCCATGTAATTCCTCTTTGCTGAGTTTTTCCATATTTTCAATGTATTCTAAGACCGATACCTTTGGGTTGAATCTCCCAGGTAACGTTCTAAGAATATTTTGTATAATAGTCTTCTCATCAACAAGCTCTCCCAATCCTTCCAGAGTGTTGGTTATTTCATCAACGTGTTGGAAGTAACAACAATGTTGCCATATTCTTTCATTCTGAGTTGCTCAAATTTTGCTCTGTATATTTGAAGCTTTTCTTCTTTGACATTTGAGTCACCTGCATATATATTCTCAAGCTTGTCTCATACATTTTTCTTGGTTTTACAACCCAACACCTTATGATAAGCAGATTCAATAATTCCATTGATAATAATATTCTTTTCTTTTGCATCATTTACCAAATTCTTCTTACCTTGTTCATCCGTGGTTAGTGTAAATCCATTTTGAACATTTTCCCATACTTCGTAACCTTGCACCAAGAGATATACCTCCATTATTCCTTTCCAGAGTGTATAATTATTTTCATTGAACAGAGGTACACCATTCTTGGTATGTTCCATGACCTCCTTCCAGCTGTTAAACTACTATCAAAGGAACCAAGCTTTGATATCAATTGTTGGAAACACTGAGAGGGGGGGGTGAATCAGTATTCCTTTAAATTAGTACTATTATTAATCTTTCAGAGCATTATTTAATCTTCAATTATTATCAGTGTTTGTACAATGATAGCAGTAAACAAAAGGACACAAATGCACATAGTTTTTAAGGTAGAAACCCTGTCCGAGACAAAATCCACCTGAATTCTTTTCTAATAATTCTTTAATATTCAACTCCAATTGAAAAGAAAGCTCCAACTTCCTAGAATCTAGAAAATAATTCTTCTCAAACTCCCACTGGATGGACACTCTAACGTTCGAGATTATTCTGTAGTTAACTGAATGGATGCCCCAATACCCAATGAGCTACAACTCACCATAGCACCACCCTACCACCCTGAATTTTTCACAAGCTTGTACCTTTTGGTGACCTCATGCACCAACCTAGCGCCACCCTCCCACTCTATAGAAGAATAAAAGGATAATGGACTCCCGTAGTAGGGAAAATGGTCCACTTTACAATGGTATAAAATGATGTAGAAGAAGAAGACACACTAGACCATAACCCCAACTATGACACAAATACCTAATAATGATCCTAGACCTCCCGACACTGCCTCTTCAATTATTCGCAGATAGACACTTGTACAAATTTTACAATTATGTTTTTATAATGATTCAGTACAATGATACCTTTACAATGATTGTATGTAGTGTTGCCCACGTGAAAACTTCATGTGGTGAACTTCTTGCTGCTATTCTGCACCTTGATTGTCGCTCTTGTCATGATACCCTTTCTCACTCTTCAGAACATTAGATCATGCTTTGAGTCTTATCTTGATAAATATATAATACCTGCAAAAATTCTTCAAGGAAATACCCATGACATGATAATAGAAAAAATTACCTCATCCTACAAAGCATATGCCAGTCCTAAACAAAAAAAAACAAATTAGAATACAAATAACCTAATGCAATTAATAAATGAACATGCATATACAGAATATACTTACCTGGAGCTTACCTCTACTACACTTTTCTTTTCTTTACTGCCCTAGAAATTATGGCCCTTTGTATCCCTTGACAGCACATGATCTAGATTTTTCTTGCCTTCTAGGAGCTTGATATTGAATCTGGTGTATCTCTGTTATTTCAGATCCCTAATATGTGATTTTCGGTCGTGTAGTATTCCTATGAGTATTATTTCCAATTCCACAAGCCTGACCCAATTTGGATTCTTCAAGACAACGTTATGCCCAATCTCTCACAATGACCTAATTATGGACTCGTTCAGTAGAGCGAACTTGTACGACATTCCACATGTCGTTATTTCCTCATTCGGCTCTAAAATTGATACAAAGAAAAATATAGTTTATGCACTATCTTCCAATTTTTACAAAATTCCAATCCGATACTCAGAGAGAGAGTTATGATGATTTTCCCAAAGTCATCTCTTTGAGATGAAGTTTAGGAGCCTGCAAAAACCCTAACTTACATAGATCATATCTCCGACAATATTGCGCACCATGATTTTAAATTTTTACAGGAGCTTCCAAAGGATTTCGGCTTCGCCTCATAAATATTTCAGCTTCTGAACCTTCATAAAAAAAAAATTATAGCGCAAATTCCACGATGAATTGTTTCAAGTAGTGAAATCCCTACATGAGGAGGATATGTGGATCACAATTTATATAAATGATTAGGTTGAGAGGGAATTCAAAAAGTGAACAAGGGAGGTATTTTAGGAGCTTAAAAATTATTAATTATTGACAGTTCAATGACCACAACCAATTATTAGTGTCATGCCACAAACCCATGGGGTTTTCTCCCACTAACTGGGGTTACTAACTTCAAACATCAATAACTCTCAAATCATGAAAATTATGTGGTGTACCATATATCAACGGAAACATATCGACAATTAGAAACCATCAAAAATACCCTTGACACGGAATATATTAATTTGGTAGGTCAAAATTTTCATGCAAGATAGGGGTAGCCCTTGGTGCTGCTTGGGTTGACATCAATGACAACCACTGATCAACAATTTTCAGCATGAAGGTGTTATTTAGAAGCTCTCTCTATCCAACCTGCAAGCTTGCCAAAATAGCAAGGATGATGATCATGAATTCCTCAACAATAACTCTCAAACGTACATCCATATTTACTAAGTTCAAGATAGCATTGGAACTTGTTATTAGCAATTGAACTCATCAGATATGATTCCTCTAACCAGTTAGCAATTGGATCATGAAAAACACAAACTTCAAAGTTTTTAGATTCTTGAAAATATAGGCCTTCAATCATCAACTCCACATTATGAGAAAGTTCGGGCAAGGACAACATAAATTGTTCTCGCTCATACACTTCACCAAGACCACGGAGACATGAAATAACCATCAAAAAAGGTTGAAGTGCCCCAAATGCTTGAAAAGTATCTTAATAGTGAGATGGATATATTACAAACCAACATTTGTCATCAAGTAAGTTGATGGAAAAATAATTTATAATATGAAAATTGTTGAATCTATTATATTGATCGAATCTGGAATTCAATATACGAGATGTTCCTTTATTTAGAGATAAGGATGTGTCGATTCGAGAGATTCCACAAGCACTTTGAATTAAAAATATATTCCCTTTTGTGTGAAAATTCTTGGAAATGATCAGTTCCTCTTTTCCAGTGCAAGAAATATTCACTTTGTATTCATCAATCTAGAAACTAGTTAAGATACAAAGAATGGTAAAACCAGGTTGATCAAAGATTAAAAAAATTGAGTAAAATCAAATCCAACATTGATATCACATTGAGAGATTAGGGTCGCCAAAATATTCCAAAAATTACTTAGACTTATGATTATCAACTATACCAACAAAATGATCAACACCAAAAATGTAAGAAGTTGATCATTCATTGAAATATTCAACATAGAGAAATATTACAACTGGTGATTTTTGTCTTGATAATTTGAATGATAGGATTCAAATCCAGTACATCTGAGAAAGATATGTAGTCTTGTGCTAGGTCTATTCAAAGGATTCACATGAAGGAAAATTAACCAAACAAGAATCTTTTATCTAATTAGAATCTATATCTTGAGGATTAGAAAGGTTAACCAGAAAACGCCAAGAATCCTCTAAGGTATGGATCAAATGTATTTCAGGGATCTCATCAAGGTTGTGAGAACCTGACATAACCATCAGTAGAAGTTGAAGTGCCTCAACTCCCTGACAAGTCCCTAAAATTTCAGGTGGTGGATCATCATACTTGGGTGGCTTTGAAAGATCAACAAGTGGGTACATGCCCTTATCATCAGATGTGTCGATGAATTTTTTTTTATGACATTAATTTGATTAGATTTAACATTTAGCATATGAGACTCTTTATGGATAGATAATTTGGATACATCAATTGGATAAATCCCTTAAATATTCAAGGTTGGTGCATCTCCCTCCTGACCAATGAGAGATTTATGATTAAACAAATCATGAAAAATGGATTCAATATCTTCATCATTTGATTCTGAAACCACGCCATCATGTACCAAGTTATGATCATGGTCACCAAATTAAGGATGGTATAAAAAACTCATTGAACGCATTCGAGTACATTGAATAGTTCGTTGGAGGTGAAAAAATATGAGAAAAATCAGAAGGAGAGGCTTCAGATGCAGCTGAATCTGATTCAAGATTCAAATCTTGCATACTCATATCAACCTGCAATAACGGTGGATCAACATAATATCCATCGAGATAATGGGAAAATAATTTCATACCAATGTGGTTTTGGAATTGAAATTGTTATTTTTCAATAAGGTACATTAAAGCTTCAACAACTGAACCACCTCATTCTTCTGATTTAATATTTGAAGATGTATGGACCGGAGGAACATAAATATCATCTCATCCTACAACTGTAGATTGAAAACCACTCAAATTTGGTTGTAGGTATAAGTCTTTTAAGGAGAATAAAATATTATTTTCTATTCTTAGGCACTCATCACTTCTTATATTAGAAGAAACATGAATATCAAGGTGACTGTCGTCCAAGATTTGAACTTGAGTAAGTATTCAAATCATTTGAATGATTACCAAGATCACAAGATGATTGATTATCATATTGATATGAAGAAATATGAAAGAGGGAATCAATGTAGAAAGAATATCCACCCTTTTTCTCCTCTACCTATGAGATATAGCTACTTTGTAATTGATCACCATGTAAAGTAGCAAATTGATAATTAAAAATTTCTGGAGAAATTATTGGTGGGGTAGATTGATTAAGAAAATCTAGGTATGGGGAATCATGAGGTGTAAATGATAGGGGATGACATGTTGTTGGCTCGAGGGGTCTTGACCCAGGTTCAGAGGTTAAGGTTTTCCAACAAACCCCTATACTACTAGCCCTTTCAGCAGTGACCTAATTGCGTAGGTCAAAGTCTCACCCGAAGTAGTATGGGTGGGTGCTGGAAACAGGTTTCCCCACCCTAAGAGAGGATAGGTAAGGCAAGCAGAGATGCGTTCGGCTTTATAATGACTAGATCGCCTATTTCAGAGCTGGATCTATATGTCTCCTTTTCATCCACATGCGCAAGGTCAACTATACTACGGTGCTCAACAAATTATATACTTCTAAGACAATAGTACAGCATTGCATAAAACATAACAGAACAGATCCAGATGCAGTAAAAACACTTACACAGTACTTTCGCAGCTTAACATAGACTATGCACAATACAACAACTATCACAGATTCGCATAAACAGTACGCATAGATTCAGTTACTCAAACAACCTTTCTTATTCATCAACCCGTCAATTCTTTCTTACAATACCCAACCCCAACCTGTGCACACAGCAGCAAGGTCTGCACACAGCAGGACTTGGGATCTTCGCACACACAACCAGTAAGATTCCTTTCCCTAAAAACCCAAACAGATCTACTAATCCATAATTCACATCAAGATCTCATTATCTTCTCCTCTTACAATTCAAAATGTCCTTCTATTTATAACAATCTAGCTTAATATTTCCTATGGTCCGCAAATTGTGGTTTGCGGACTCTAGGTCTACCCTTTGACCCATTAAAATGCTTTCGGGGCTTTGACCAACCCCAAAACCCCTGTGCTAGACTAAATATAATAAAAAAATATACAAAATCAGACCAGTTTCGCAGCTTGTAAGAGATCTTGTTCCAACAGTCCCTCAACACAATCTTGGGACTCGCCCTGAGTCACTATGGTGGAGCATTTTCTACCTCCGCACAGAGGGAATTGATGGATCCGATCATTGGAGGTAACACTTCTTGACAACGGGGACTACCCATAGCCCCGGTTTACCTTGGTCCCAACCTCAATCTCTGTGTAAATGCATCCAATTTTTATTGCCCCAATCAACTTCACATCTCGGCAACTCACATTGTTCTATTTTCTTGGTCTGGCAATTAGATAATTAATCTAAGGCTTTTAATATCTCAATCTGAGATTGAGATATCAATCCAATTTCATCCTTTAGTAATGACCTCCCCAAGACGTACAAAAATGCTCTCTTAATAACAACCCTCGTATTAAAAGCCGAACCAATCCAAATTGGAACCCCAACCTACGCTCTTCCACATACACTAATGCATACTCTCACAACATGAATCGACCCAAAGGTAATTCTTTATCTCCGCCATATAATATTATAGCCAAACTTTAATAAACATTTACCAAGGTAAGGCGCTGGCCATAACTTTATTCACACCTGTTAACAAACCTCAACTCGAATTAAAACAAAGGCCATTAGACCTTAGAGTTCGCCGGTCCCACACTCATACAAACGTAGGACACACAAACCAGATTCATACCTTCATTAAATCCACACGCCCATCCAACGGTTGTTATCAAGTCGCATCGCTTCGCTTGATCCAACGAATATCGCTCGGGTTACTTGCATGAACAATAGCACGCGATGGCGCACTGTGGAAGTAGTTTTCTTGGGTCCCGCCTTAGCCACGTGTCAGCTGCTCTATGGAATCGCTCCCAAATCTTGAATACCACCTACCGTGCAAAGGTGGTGCGATCAAAACCACCGGTTTAGCTCTAAACCACGTTCATTTTTCCTCCTTCGTGGTTCCGCTCCTCTACTCCAGGTTTCGTCGTATAGTTCAGCGCCAAATACTTCGTTTTAGCTCTTCCGCGTTGTAATTGATACATCCTCGCTCCTCGTTCCTTTCTCCATACTCGGTTGTTGACGCCAGTCAGTTCTTTATGGGTAGCGTAGACCCTCCATGTGGGGCTTAAAACCATATCTTCGTTCATGACATATATTCAACGAATATATAACTCCACTGTCTACCAGTTTGGGATACACTATCGACCGTATTAACCTCGATTCCTTTAACTATATACATAGCACCATTAATCCCATCACAGGGTTTCTTAATTATCTCGGATTTCAATTATCCTCCATCAGGATGCATACATATACTCACACAAAACTTATTCAAGAAAAGCAGATATACATTCACACATTATTTAACTCGACCTTATTTACATTGATTCTCCCATTAAATACAGAGCCTCGTTCAGAGCTCTATCACAGGTTCAATTTACATTCAGTTTTATATTCTTCTTATGAAATTCGAGCCACTCACACAGGAAATCAAATCGACAAATTCACATACAGAACTAATCACAATGCACATGACATACTGAACAATTTCTTCCTCATAAAATGAATTCTCTTACAGACTTCTTATCTCAGCCAGGTCTTCAACTCTACGGCCTTCTTACTCACTATACCGATCTATGCAGCTCTATGCAGGTACAGGCAGGTCTATGTGCAGGTCCGTGTAGGTCCCTCGACTCTGTCACAAAGGTTTATTTTTATACATATTGGAAATTAATCAATTCACTTCCTTGATGACTCTTGGACTCCTAAAGCTAGCCTAACTTCTGAAACTGGCTATCTCTTCAGGTGCCCATCAATCATTCGGGAAGTTACAATATTTTCGCTTCTAATTAACTAAAATAACTCAACTCTGAATATTTACATGGGGAAACAAAACATGAGACCCCCCCTTAGGTTTATTTATGTACAAAAAGTGTCTTGGTCCTAATGCCCCTGCATCAAACTCCCCAAGTTCAAATGATTCATGATCTCCTGATCATGTGCTTTATTTTTTTATTTGCCTGGATCCCATACTTTGTTCTGCAACTGGTTATTTGTTGCAGCATTCTTCTTTCGCATTCCTCCTGGCTTCCATATCTTGGTCTGCATCTTTCCACTCGCTATGCCCTCACAGTCTGTGACTGTCTTCCTCTTGCTGCTGCTAATTCTCAGCTTTCTTGCTGTTGTCCTTTTCTGAGGCATCTTCTGCATCAGTTTACTTATCAATTCAATTTCTCTGTCTAATATTTCCTCTGACTGCTGGACACTTACTTTTGTTTGCTGCATTCTTATTTCTTCAGTTCTTACTGCTGCCCTATTCCTCAACCTATCATCCATACCCTCTCTGCAACAGTAAAACTTATGCTCCTCTGGTAGCAACACTTCAGCTTGTTGCTTCAACACTCTCTCCAGCAACACTCCAAGCTACTCTCTGGCATTTCACCTTCTTTTCTGAATGTCTTCAGTAAACATTATCGCCATCTCCTTTGGCCAAACAAATCTTCTCCATGTTGCAACTCAGGTTCAACATCTTCTTCTTCTGCCTTGGCAATCTTCCGCAATCGCCTTCCTTCTTCTTGATTGACTCCAACAATCAAATCAAGTTCTCTAGCCACTGTATCTTCATCTTCTGTCAGAGTGAAACTCTGGTTCTCCACTATTGTAGCAGCCCCAACAGTCTGCCATACAGCTTCTTCAATCTTCTCTGGGCTATTCGAACAAGCCAATTCTTCCTTTCTATCAATAGCAACAATTTTCTGCATATGAGACATGGTTGTCTCATCTTCATTCAGCTACTCATCCTCATTCTGCAACAGCTCTTCTTCTTCTAAGACAACTCCAAGTGATGGATTGTCTTCTGCTTTTCCTGTCAACACAGCCACTTCATCATTTCCAAAACCCCAAGACCCAATGGTCCCTACTGATGATTCAATCATCAATTCTCTTCTATCTTCATGCCTTTGTGTCTTCACATTCTGTGATCCCCAATTATGAAATTGAGGTCTTCCCTCTTGTATTGATTCTTGCTGATTCGGCATACTCTCTAGCAGCTCAATTTCTCCATTCCATGGTTTAAAGTCTTCCATAGAACTCTCCTTCTCTTTCAATTGACCGCCCCATGCTGTCAACTTATCTCCATCATCAACAGGATCTGCATTCATCAAACATTTGTTAAAACAAAGTCTACAAGGCCTCAGAGCCTTTCCTTCTTCTGTCAACATCTCAGTATGTTTTCCCAATTTTCTTTCCTTCTCGATCAGCACATCAGAATGCTGATTCCAATTCTTCAAACATTTCTTGAGACTACCAGCTAGCCTCTCTTCTGCAACATCCCCTTCAAGGATGTCTTTATGCTCTAGTTCATAAAAATGAACTCTCTCATCTTCAATCATCTTTGTCCTTACCATCTGAACACCTTCTCTCTGTGGTTTTGTTCTCTTCACCAAACCACTTAATTCATGCCACAATCTCGGCATCTCCTCCGAGAGAACATCTTCAACATCTTCAACATCTTCATTATCTTCTGTTATCACTATCTCCTCAGTGTTCATCAGAATAAAATCCTGATTTCCCATCTCTGCAAAGACTCCAGCTACCTATCCATCATTCCTTACTTGGCCATTCATCAAAAGCATCCTGTCATTATCAGCATTAATGACAAATTTATTTTCATCAGCTCCATTGAAACAATCTCTTCTATAAAATAAGGAATTAATGAATTCTCTCTGCTGCACTAACACAATTTGATCTTCATCAGAAGGTACTCATCATATCTTGTTTGGCAACAGTCAGCTTCATTTGTCATAGTTCCATCATGTGAACTGCCTTCATTAACACCTGGATTCACACACAACTCGTCAGATTCAAAAACACAAGACCCCATGGCCTCAATTGATGATCTGATCATCAAATATTCTTGTTGTTCCAAGTCTTCCACATGCTCCAGAGATTCTCCAATGGTCTCTTCTTTAATTTCTTCAAGCTGTCCAACTTCCAGCTTCTGGCCAATATCATAACCCAAATCTCTTCTGCTTCCAATATGTGGGCAAGCAAAACCCTTCTCCAACTGTGCATGGGCATCTTCAAAACATGTAGCTGCCCCATTTTCTTCCTCAGTGAAAACATCAGCAGTTTGTTTTCTCTCACTTGATGTTCCTGAAAACATACAAAATATGTCAAATGTAAGGCTCTTGGACCCCTGGGTCCCACTTGAAGCTTCAGTCTCCAAGCCCTTCTCCAGATACTCAATTACTCTGAGAATTTCCTTTTTCTTCCGAGCATTCATCATCTGCTCCTTCTTCCTTTGTAGCCTCTTCCACTTTATCTTCTTCTTCATGAGCCAACCAACTCTCTGGCTTTCTTATATCCTTCTCTTCAGTTCGTTGAACTCTTCCTTGATCTCAGAAAATTCTTTCCAACATTCTTAATCTGTGAGTCTCTTCTTCATGCCATTTTCTTTGGCATCTTCCCACACTCTGTTGCTGTGGCCTCTTTCAGAACCTCTGCAATCTCTGCAATCTCTGTTATGGCTCTCAGTAGCCATTTTCTTTTCTAGGAGTTCTTCACTCAAAAGCTGCACTAAGCCTCTGCAACAGCAAGCTCTCTTGCTGCAACTCACCTCACCAAGCTTCTCTCATGAGCTCCGGCTTTTGGCAAGTACTGGTCCCCTCTCTGAGGAACCTTCTGAGCACTCTCTTCTGCTCTCTAGGCTTCACTCTGCAACTTTCTCAAGAACACCTCTTTTCTTCTTTCATCCAACCTCAGTTGGGAATTATTTCAGGTTCTGTCACACTCTTTCTGCACTCAGAATCCCTTGCTGGACTCTTCTATCACTGCTCTCAAAGCTTGTGATCTGCCTCTGCTAAGATCCCTCCTCAATTGCTTGCACTCTGTATTCTGCAAACAAATCCTTCCAACCAGAGTTCAAATAAGGCTCATCATCTTACCTCTCAAGATCCATGACTGATCTTGCTTCTTTTCTTTTCACCTGCACTGCATCTACCTGCTGCAATCTTCAAGACACTCTGTCTTCAACTCCAGATTCTGTAAATCCAAGTTATCAACCTTCAATGCATGTCAAATCAAATCTGCAATTTTCTATTAAACAGATTTAAACTTCAACTTTTCTTTCCTGTTCAGTACATGTGCATTTCCAAAATAAACTTTTCAACGAGCTAACTAAATTCTAGCTTTGATACCACTTGACAGCGGGGACTACCCATAGCCCCGGTTTACCTTGGTCCCAACCTCAATCTGTGTGTAAATGCATCCAATTTTTCTTGCCCCAATCAACTTCACATCTCGGAAATTCACACTATTCTATTTTCTTGGTCTGGCAATTAGATAATTAATCTAAGGCTTTTAATATCTCAGTCTGATATTGAGATATCAATCCAATTTCCTCCTTTAGTAATGACCTCCCCAAGACATACAAAAATGCTCTCTTAATAACAACCCCCGTATTAAAAGGTGAACCAATCCAAATTGGAACCCCAACCTACGCTCTTCCACATACACTAATGCATACTCCCACAACATGAATCGACCTAAAGGTAATTCTTTATCTCCGCCATATAATATTACAGCCAAACTTTAATAAACATTTACCAAGGTAAGGCACTGGCCACAACTTTATTCACACCTGTTAACAAACCTCGACTCGAATTAAAACAAAGGCCATTAGACCTTAGAGTTCGCCAGTCCCACACTCATGCAAACATAGGACACACAAACCCGATTCATACCTTCGTTAAATCCACGCGCCCATCCAACGGTTGTTATCATGCCGCATCTCTTCGCTTGATCCAACGGATATCGCTCGGGTTACTTGCACGAACAATAATGCGTGATGGCGCGCTGTGGAAGCAGTTTTCTTGGGGCCCGCCTTAGCCACGTGTCATCTGATCTATGGAATCGCTCCCAAATCTTGAATACCACCTACCGTGCAAAGGTGGTGCGATCAAAACCACCGGTTCAGCTCTAAACCACGTTCACTATTCCTCCTTGGTTCTGCTCCTCTACTCTAGGTTCCGTCGTATAGTTCAGTGCCAAATACACCGTTTTAGCTCTTCCACGTTGTAATTGATACGTCCTTAATCCTCGTTCCTTTCTCCATACTCGGTTGTCGACGCCAGTCAGTTCATTATGGGTAGCGTAGACCCTCCATGTGGGGCTTAAAACCATATCTTTGTTCATGACATATATTCAACAAATATATAACTCCACTGTCTACCAGTTCGGGATACACTGTCGACCGTATTAACCTCGGTTCCTCTAACTATATACAGATCACCATTAATCCCATCACAGGGTTTCTTAATTATCTCAGATTTCAATTATCCTCCATCAGGATGCATACATATATTCACACAGAACTTATTCAAGAAAAGCATATATACATTCACACATGATTTAACTCGACCTTATTTACATCGATTCTTCCATTAAATATAGAGCCTTGTTCAGAGCTCTATCGCAGGTTCAATTTACATTCAGTCTTATATTCTTCTTGTGGAATTCGAGCCACTCACACAGGAAATCAAATCGACAAATTCACATATAGAACCAATCACAATGCACATGACATACTGAACAATTTCTTCCTCATTAAATGAATTCTCTTACAAACTTCTTATCTCGGCCAGGTCTTCAACTCTACGGCCTTCTTACTCACTATCCCGATCTATGCAGCTCTCTGCAGGTACAGGCAGGTCTATGTGCAGGTTCGTGCAGGTCCCTCGACTCTGTCACAAAGGTTTATTTTTATACATATTGGAAATCAATCGATTCACTTCCTTGATGACTCTTGGACTCCTAAAGCTAGCCTAACTTCTGAAACTTACTATCTCTTCAAGTGCCCATCAATCATTCGGGAAGTTACAATATTTTCGCTTCTAATTAACTAAAATAACTCAACTATGAATATTTACATGGGGAAAAAAAACATGAGACCCCCCCTTAGGTTTATTTATGTACAAAAAGTGTCTTGGGCCTAATGCCCCTGCATCAAACTCCCCAAGTTCAAATGATTCATGATATCCTGATCATGTGCTTTATTTTTTAATCTTCCTGGATCCCATACTTTGTTCTGCAACTGGTTATTTGTTGCAGCATTCTTCTTTCGCATTCCTCCTGGCTTCCATATCTTGGTCTACATCTTTCCACTCACTATGCCCTCACAGTCTGTGACTGTCTTCCTCTTGCTACTACTGATTCTCAGCTTTCTTGCTGCTTTCCTTTTCTGAGGCAT
Organism: Pinus albicaulis; assembly: GCA_034641835.2. Classification (NCBI taxonomy): domain Eukaryota; kingdom Viridiplantae; phylum Streptophyta; class Pinopsida; order Pinales; family Pinaceae; genus Pinus; species Pinus albicaulis. The sequence continues at coordinate 396,731,520 of CM076581.1, forward strand.
CTTCTGCATCAGTTTCCTTATCAATTCAATTTCTCTGTCTAATATTTCCTCTGACTGCTGGACACTTACTTTTGTTTGCTGCATTCTTATTTCTTCAGTTCTTACTGCTGCCCTATTCCTCAACCTATCATCCATACCCTCTCTGCAACAGTAAAACTTATGCTCCTCTGCTGGCAACACTTCAGCTTGTTGCTTCAGCACTCTCTCTAGCAACACTCCAAGCTGCTGCTCTGGCATTTCACCTTCTTTTCTAAATGTATTCAGTAAACATTCTTGCCATCTCCGTTGGCCAAACAAATCTTCTCCATGCTGCAACTCAGGTTCAACATCTTCTTCTTCTTCCTTGGAAATCTTCTGCAATTGCCTTCCTTCTTCTTGATTGACTCCAGCAATCAAATAAAGTTCTCTAGCCACTGTATCTTCATCTTCTGTCAGATTGAAACTCTGTTTCTCCACTGCTGTAGCAGCCGCAACAGTCTGCCATACATCTTCTTCAATCTTCTCTGGGCTATTCGAACAAGCCAATTCTTCCTTGCTATCAATAGCAACAATTTCCTGCATATGATACATGGATGTCTCATCTTCATTCAGCTGCTCATCCTCATTCTGCAACAGCTCTTATTCTTCTAAGACAACTCTAAGTGATGGATTGTCTTCTGCTTTTCCTGTCAACACAGCCACTTCATCAGTTCCAAAATCCCAAGACCCAATGGTCCCTACTGATGATTCAATCATCAATTCTCTTCTATCTTCATGCCATTGTGTCTTCACATTCTTCAATCCCCAATTCTGAAATTGAGGTCTTCCCTCTTGTATTGATTCCTGCTGATTCAACATACTCTCTAGCAGCTCAATTTCTCCATTCCATGGTTTAAAGTCTTCCACAGAACTCTCATTCTCTTTCAATTGACCGCCCCATGCTGTCAACTTATCTCCATCATCAACATGATCTGCATTCATCAAACATTTGTTAAAAAAAAGTCTACAAGGCCTCAGAGCCTTTCCTTCTTCTGTCAGCATCTCAGTATGTTGTCCCAACTTTCTTTCCTTCTCGAACAGCACATCAGAATGCTGATTCTAATTCTTCAAACATTTCTTGAGACTACCAGCTAGCCTCTCTTCTGCAACATCCCCTTCAAGGATGTCTTTCTGCTCTAGTTCATAAAAATGAACTATCTCATCTTCAATCATCTCTGTCCTTACCATCTGAACACCTTCTCTCTGTGGTTATGTTCTCTGCACTAGACCACTTAATTCATGCCACAATATCGGCATCTCCTCCGAGAGAACATCTTCAACATCTTCAACATCTTCATTATATTCTGTTGTCACTATCTCCTCAGTCTTCATCAAAATAAAATCTTGATTTCCCATATATGCAAAGACTCTAGCTACCTATCCATCATTCCTTACTTGGCCATTCATCAAACGCAGCATGTCATTATCAGCATTAATGACCAATTTATTTTCATCAGCTCCATTGAAACAATCTCTTCTTTAAAATAAGGAATTAATGAATTCTCTCTGCTGCACTAACACAATTTGATCTTCATCAGAAAGGTACTCATCATATCTTGTTTGGCAACAGTCAGCTTCATTTTTCATATTTCCATCATGTGAACTACCTTCATTAACACCTGCATTCACACACAACTCGTCAGATGCAAAAACACAAGACCCCATGGCCTCAATTGATAATCTGATCATCAAATATTCTTGCTATTCCAAGTCTTCCACATGCTCCAAAGATTCTCCAATGGTCTCTTCTTTAATTTCTTCAAGTTGTCCAACTTCCAGCTTCTGGCCAATATCATAACCCAAATCTCTTATGCTTCCAATATGTGGGCAAGCAGAACCCTTCTCCAACTGTGCATGGGCATCTTCAAAACATGTAGCTGCTCCATTTTCTTCCTCAGTGACAACATCAACAGTTTGTTTTCTCTCACTTGCTGTTCCTGCAAACATACAAAATATGTCAGATGTAAGGCTCTTGGACCCCTAGGTCCCACTTGAAGCTTCAGTCTCCAAGCCCTTCTCCAGATACTCAATTAATCTGAGAATTTCCTTTTTCTTCCGAGCATTCATCATCTGCTCCTTCTTCCTTTATAGCCTCTGCCACTTTATCTTCTTCTTCATGAGCCAACCAACTCTCTGGCTTTCTTCTATCCTTCTCTTCAGTTCATTGAACTCTTCCTTGATCTCAGCAAATTATTTCCAATATTCCACTTGTGAGTCTCTTCCTCGTGCTATTTGCTTTGGCATATTCCCACACTCTGTTGTTGTGGCCTCTTTCAGAACCTCTGCAATCTCTAAAATCTCTGCTATGGCTCTCAGTAGCCATTTTATTTTCTAGGATTTCTTCACTCACAAGTTGCACTAAGCCTCTACAACAACAATATCTCTTGTTGCAACTCACCTCACCAAGCTTCTCTCCTGAGCTTTGGCTTTTGGCAAGTACGGGTCCCCTCTCTGAGGAACCTTCTGAGCACTCTCTTCTGCTCTCTAGGCTTCACTCTGCAACTTTATCAAGAACACCCCTTTTCTTCTTTCATCCAACCTCAGTTGGGAATTATTTCAGGTTCTGCCACACTCTTTCTACACTCAGAATCCCTTGCTGGACTCTTCTATCACTGCTCTCAAAGCTTGTGATCTGCCTCTGCTAAGATCCCTCCTCAATTGCTTGCACTCTGTATTCTTCAAACAAATCCTTCCAACCAGAGTTCAAATAAGGCTCATCATCTTACCTCTCAAGATCCCTGACTAATCTTGCTTCTTTTCTTTTCACCTACACTGCATCTACCTGCTGCAATCTTCAAGACACTCTGTCTTCAACTCCAGATTCTGTAAATCCGAGTTATCAACCTTCAATGCATGTCAAATCAAATCTGCAATTTTCTGTTAAACAGATTTAAACTTCAACTTTTCTTTCAAGTTCAGTGCTGTGCATTTCCAAAATAAAATTTTCAACGAGCTAACTAAATTCTAGCTCTGATACCACTTGACAGCGGGGACTACCCATAGCCCCGGTTTACCTCGGTCCCAACCTCAATCTGTGTGTAAATGCATCCAATTTTTCTTGCCCCGATCAACTTCACATCTGGGAAACTCACACTGTTCTATTTTCTTGGTCTGGCAATTAGATAATTAATCTAAGGCTTTTAATATCTCAATCTGAGATTGAGATATCAATCCAATTTCCTCCTTTAGTAATGACCTCCCCAAGACATACAAAAATGCTCTCTTAATAACAACCCTCGTATTAAAAGGCGAACCAATCCAAATTGGAACCCCAACCTACGCTCTTCCACATACACTAATGCATACTCCCACAACATGAATCGACCCAAAGGTAATTCTGTATCTCTGCCATATAATATTATAGCCAAAGTTTAATAAACATTTACCAAGGTAAGGCGTTGGCCATAACTTTATTCACGCCTGTTAACAAACCTCAACTCGAATTAAAACAAAGGCCATTAGACCTTAGAGTTCGTTGGTCCCACACTCATACAAACGTAGGACACACAACCTGATTCATACCTTCGTTAAATCCACGCGCCCATCCAACGGTTATTATCACGTCGCATCACTTCGCTTGATCCAACGGATATCGCTCGGGTTACTTGCACGAACAATAACGCAGGATGGCGCGCTGTGGAAGTAGTTTTCTTGGGTCCCTCCTTAGCCACGTGTCAGCTGCTCTATGGAATCGCTCCCAAATCTTGAATACCACCTACTATGCAAAGTTGGTGCGATCAAAACCACCGGTTCAGCTCTAAACCACATTCACTGTTCCTCCTTCGTGGTTCCATTCCTCTACTCCAAGTTCCGTCGTATAGTTCAGCGCCAAATACTTCGTTTTAGCTCTTCCGCGTTGTAATTGATACGTCCTCGCTCCTCGTTCCTTTCTCCATACTCGGTTGTCGACGCCAGTCAGTTCTTTACAGGTAGCGTATACCCTCCATGTGGGGCTTAAAACCATATCTTTGTTCATGACATATATTCAACGAATATATAACTCCACTGTCTACCAGTTCGGGATACACTGTCGACTGTATTAACCTCAGTTCCTCTAACTATATATACAGAGCACCATTAATCCCATCATTGTGTTTCTTAATTATCTCGGATTTCAATTATCCTCCATCAGGATGCATACATATATTCACACAGAACTTATTCAAGAAAAGCAAATATACATTCACACATGATTTAACTTGACCTTATTTACATCGATTCTCCCATTAAATACAGAGCCTCGTTCAGAGCTCTATCGCAGGTTCAATTTACATTCAGTCTTATATTCTGCTTGTGGAATTCGAGCCACTCACACAAGAAATCAAATCGACAAATTCACATACAGAACTAATCACAATGCACATGACATATTGAACAATTTCTTCCTCATTAAATGAATTCTCTTACAAACTTCTTATCTCGGCCAGGTCTTCAACTCTACGGCCTTCTTACTCACTATCCTGATCTATGTAGCTCCCTGCAAGTACAGATAGTTCTATGTGCAGGTTCGTGCAAGTCCCTCGACTCTGTCATAGAGGTTTATTTTTATATATATTGGAAATAAATTGATTAAATTCCTTGATGACTCTTGGACTCCTAAAGCTAGCCTAACTTCTGAAACTAACTATCTCTTCAGGTGCCCATCAATCATTTGAGCAGTTACAATATTTTCCCTTCTAATTAACTAAAATAACTCAACTATGAATATTTACATGGGGAAACAAAACATGAGACCCCCCCTTAGGTTTATTTATGTACAAAAAGTGTCTTGGGCCTAATGCCCCTGCATCACTTCTTGAATTTGAGCAGCAGCACTTTGTGCAATGTCTACAAGCTCTGGGAGGTCGGTCCTTCAGTTGCCGCGGTGACACTCTCTAGTGTCTGAGTTAGTCACTTGATCGCGCCATCTACATTTTGTGAAATTTGGAGGGCTGCGGCAGCCCATGGTTTCAGACGTTCCGCAATGACGTGTTGTTTGTGTCAGAGATCCTCAATCTCGTCTTGGAGATCATTGCTGGTCTTCAATCATGCCAAGCGATGTGTAGGCACCAAGGTGGCCATCGTAGCTTTGACCTACTCGAAAGCCTCTTCCTTCTGTCGCAAGTCCTGATTGATTGATTGATTTATTGAATTCGATGAGAGTATATCCTGTCATTACCAGTGGTTAGTTACATACTTGGAGGCCTATGAGATGGGTATCACTGGTGAAAATGTGTGGGCTCTCCACAATATACCATTAGAAGAATTTTGAGGTCTAAAATGGGCCTCCTAGGATAAATTTACAACCAAAATAAACTTTATAAGAACCAATAGGATTTAATATGATGATGTCAACCATGGGGGATGATTCACCATTTTTGGAGTGAAAAAGTAAAAAAATTAAAAAATAATAAAATAATAAAACTATTTTTTCAAATCGTATTTTTAAATTATCTCCCTAATGTTTTACTCAAATTTCAAGTGGTAGTACTTGTTGGATGCAAAATACCATGTTGCATACTTTCGATGGACCCTTCTACATGAAAAATGAGAAATACATGAAAAACATGAATCATGTTTTTCATATATTTCTCATTTTTCGTGTAGCAAGGTCCATCGAAAGTATACAAAATGGGTACTCCTTGGATGAAGAATCAAATTTTACATCCAATGAGTGTTCCCACTCAAAATTTGAGTAAATCCATAGGGAGATAAGTTGAAAATACAAGTTCAAAAAGTAGTTTTTCTTTTTTCTCTCTAAAATTTGACTATGTAATCTAATATTATTTTATTATTTCCACTATTATTTTATAATTTCCTTAGGAGGCCCATTTTAGACCTAAAAATTCCTCTAACGTAGGTCACCACCTCTTAGACTATGAATATGCCACTATGGTGTTGGAGGGACATTTTTGGGATTTGGAAATTCACTTATGCCATGCACAAGCAGTTCTGTGAGCCATTGATGGTACTATGGGGCTTTAACTCCAACATAATACCTCTTCTACAATCAACTCATCTTCTCAAAGGCTCGAGGATTCTACCTCACAAGCTACATAACCTATCAACAACATCCTCGATGCACAGAGGGTCACTTCTTGACTTTGAGCAGCAGCGCTTTGTGCAATGTCTACAAGCTTCTGGGAGGTCGGTCCTTCAATTGCCGCAGTGACACTCTCTAGTGTCTGAGTTAGTCGCTTGATCGCGCCATCTACATTTTGCGAAATTTGGAGGGCTGCAGCAACCCAAGGTTTCAGACGTTCCGCAATGAAGTGTTGTTTGCCCCGGAGTTTCTCAATCTCATCTTGGAGATCATTGCTGGTCTTCAATCATGCCAAACGATGTGTAGGTACCCAGGTGGGCAGCGTAGCTTTGACCTGCTCGAAAGCCTCTTCCTTCTGCCGTAAGTCCTAATTGATTGATTGATTGATTGAATTCGATGAGAGTATATCCTGTCATTACCAGTGGTTAGTTACATACTTGGAGGCCTATGAGATGGGCATCACTGGTGACAATGTGTGGGCTCTCCACAATCTACCATTAGAGGAATTTTGAGGTCTAAAATGGACCTCCTAAGATAAATTTACAACCAAAATAAACTTTATAAGAACCAATAGGATTCAATATGATGATGTCAACCATGGGGGATGATTCACCATTTTTGGAGTAAAAAAGTAAAAAAATTAAAAAATAATAAAATAATAAAACTATTTTTTTGAATCGTATTTTTAAATTATCTCCCTAATGTTTTACTCAAATTTCAAGTGGTAGTACTTGTTGGATGCAAAATACCATGATGCATACTTTCGATGGACCCTTCTACATGAAAAATGAGAAATACATGAAAAACATGAATCATGTTTTTCATGTATTTCTCATTTTTCGTGTAGCAAGGTCCATCGAAAGTATACAAAATGGGTACTCCTTGGATGACGAATCAAATTTTACATCCAATGAGTGTTCCCACTCAAAATTTGAGTAAACCCATAGGGAGATAAGTTGAAAATACAAGTTCAAAAAGTAGTTTTTCTTTTTTCCCTCTAAAATTTGATTATGTAATCTAATATTATTTTATTATTTCCACTATTATTTTATAATTTCTTTAGGAGGCCCATTTTAGACCTAAAAATTCCTCTAACGTAGGTCACCACCTCTGAGACTATGAAGATGCCACTGTGGTGTTGGAGGGACATTTTTGGGATTTGGAAATTCACTTATGCCATGCACAAGCAGTTCTGCGAGCCATTGATGGTACTATGGGGCTTTAACTCCAACATACTACCTCTTCTACAATAAAATCATCTTCTCAAAGGCTTGAGGATTCTACCTCACAAGCTACATAACCTATCAACAACATCCTCGATGCACAGAGGGTTACTCCTCTTCTAGACCTCAACAACATCGCAGTACCAATGAGAATGTTCCAATGGATCTCCAAACGTCTAGTTGCACGGGAGTTGCTACTAGAGGCCAATGCAACATCACCCATCCTAAGCCACCAATGCAGCAACAATGCACCATTCACCAGCTATGCACCCTCCACCAACTAAGCACCCTCTTCCTGATGTTGACAATTACTACAGACCAATGCCAATGGTATGGGAAAATCCTTTTGAGCTCAAGTGTAATAAGCCTGGTGAAAATCACATGTAATAAAAATAGGAAAAAATAATAACCACGGTCGATGGGACACGTACTCCAATTTGAATGGTTGGCAAGACATCCTAGCGGGTGTTCATTTCATTTATTATGACTAAAGGAAATTGGGAAAGGCAATGGAAAAGGCTTTGGAAAGACATGAGGCATCAATTGGCATTTTGTTTATGAAAATAATGGAAAATAGGAGAAAATGAAGGTGAAAGGTCACAGGTTGCATGTGAGGATGAGAATGAAGGTGTAAATAGGTGATAGTTGTAGCATCATGTATTATGATTGATGATTGTGAGTTGATTGTTGATTATGACATGGTTTTTAGACTTGGTATATGTTGATTCCAAATTAATAGATATGTTTTCTTGATATTTGGAACATGTAACTGACATGTGTGTGTTCAGTTACAAGGCAACGTGATCAACACAACAAGGTAAGGTAACTAGCTTGTTGTTATGTTTATTTATCAACTAAAATTATGTTGTTATGGCAGTATGATGTAGGGGATTGCATGGCAAGATGCTTCCATGAAATATTGAAGAAGGCTTGGGTTGTGATTTCCTTTGGTAGTATTGGAACCCATGGGGATTGAGTGATGGTGTTTGTTGCTAGTCTTGTGCTTTTGGTCTTTTGTGATTTCTTGAACTTGATTTGTGTTTTTGTTTATGTCTAGTGCAAGGTTTTCCCACTTTGTTCGTGGTGTCATATTGTTATTGGTTTTCCATGGTTTTCCTCTTTTGTTTCTTGTTCTTTCCTTTGACGTTTTGAGAGTCTTGAGAATTGGTTCGGGAAAGAGGAAAGTTAGTGGAGCTCGAGAAGAGCTGTGTGGTACCCAATAGGTAATGTAAGAGATAGATGAAGCTCGATGCATAAGTAAGTGCAACAGAAGGAAAGACTATAACAGTCGGTTGGACTAGTTGGGTCCACTGGTGTAAATGGGCGATGGCAGTACAAACATGAGAAAGGGAACCAAAAAGGTAAATTAAATGGATTGAGGCGTAAAGTGCCTTAGCTATGTTAGGAACTATTTTTCTCAACGTTGTGCATATTGTGCACGAATAAAGGAAGTTTTCTTAACCTAGACCTTATGATATCTAGAAATTGTGTTGTTATCATGATTAAGATGATGTTTATATATGTATACATGTGTATGTTGTGCCTGACAGGGTTGTCATGGATCATGATTGTTTAATGCTAATGTTTATATGTATATATATGTGTATGTATATCGTTGTTTGACGAGATCATGAATTTTTATGCTAATGATTATATATATGTATGTATGTATATATCTATGTCCCTGTATGACAAGGATTTCAAGGATCATTCTTATGGAGAAATGGTTGCTAATGCAAGTGAATATCATGAAGAGGTTCTTGGTCTTATGAGCAATCAAGTGGGAAGAGTAACTCTGACATATCTATGAGGTTACTATCATGTGGACATGCATTGATGTTATATGCTTGTACTATGCCTATGCTTATGTTATGGACAGGTGATGCCAAGGGGTACATCAACGAAGTGAAAGTAGTGTGATCTGCGACATCCTGGGATAAGCACTGATAGTGGAAAGACACTAGAAGCAAGGTTTCTTGTGGGGTCGGTGTGTGGTCTATGGATGTGTAGTACTACTATTGTGTATATGTTTCACGTGTTGTCTATTCAGTGATTGTACCCATGGTGATGTGTATATGTAACATATGTAGTATTGTGTACATATGATGTTGTATGCAATTTATATATATGGTGTTGTGTGTATATTGCGTATGAAGTGTTGGGTATAAATGGTGCTATGTATATGTTGGATATGCGGTGTTGTGTACATATTGTATTGTGCACATGTTGGATATGCTATGTTGTGTGCATATAGTGTTGTGCGCATGTTGGATATGTGGTGTTGTGTACGTATGGTGCTATGTACATGTTGTATATGAATTGCTATGTACATATGGTGTTGTGTGCATTTGGTGTTGTGTACATGTTGTACAAGTGGTGTTGTGTGCAAGTGGTGTCGTGTACATGTTGTACATGTAGCGTTGTGTACATATGGTGTCATGTACATGTTATGCATGTGGTGTTGTGTACACATTGTACAGGTGGTGCGGTGTACATTTGGCGTTGTGTACATGTTGTGTAGGTGGTGCCATGTATATGTGATGTTGTACACACGTTGGGCAGGTGGTTCTATGTACAAGTGGTACTGTGTACATGTTGTACATATGGTACTAGTGTACTTGTGATATTGTGTGCATGTCCTACATGTTGTGTTGTGGCCATGCGGTATTATGTATGTGCATTTTGCAGTCATGGCATCATGACATGTGTATTCGTTGTGTTGTACTAGGTGTACATATATGTATTATGTTGTACACCGGGTGTAGGTGTATGCATTGTGTTGTATAATGGATGTATGTTTATGTATTTTGTTGTGTTGTACATCGGGTGTGGGTGTATGTATTGTGTGGTGTTGTACGCCTTGTGTGGATGTACATGTTGTTCATTGTGTGTATGTCTACGTGAGTGAAGAGAATCAAGGGAACTAGGTGCTTTCCATGGATGGAAACCAATCCAGTGTGTGTACAAAAGAACAAAGGAATAAGTAAGGATCGATGAAGGATAAGTATCGATATTTTATTTCAGTTTTATTATGCATATGATCTATGATTCTAACTTATGATGGTTATATGTAATTTATGATTATGGTTTATGATGATTGCATGTGATTCGTGATTTTTACCTATGATGGTTGTGTTTTGAGCTAACTAGATGTGATATGTTTATACATGATTATTTGATCAAACAACCAGTTTGACTTGTTGTGACAAGAAGTAAACAAGATTACAAGTGTACCTTATTGAAGAGCTACCAATGAGGAATGATTTGAAGTTATTTCAATTTATTTAGAATCTAATGGAAATTATGTGCTTGGTACAGGAAAGCATGCAATACCCAGTTGGGTGGTTGAATCTGATTGCAAGCATTACTAGTGCCAACAAAAGGAATTGGAACATGCAATAATATGTTAGTAAAGCACTTCAAGAGCAGGGACATTGTGGGACACTGGTACCCAATAGTGTGTATTGATTTCCATGAGAATTATATGAACGGTATGATGGTGTTGAGGCATGGATATGCCTTGGTTTTTGTATCTTCCTATGCTAGGAAGCCTTGCTGAGGGATGGACTTCCCGAGATGGGGGTGCCATCTTAAATTGGAAGGCGTGTGACTGAAAGGAAGGGGGTGACCAGATTTCCGGGGACTATGTAGCAGAGAAGGGAAGGTCGAGGATGGATTTGTTTTGGTCATTAGCATTGCTAGATGGAATCAGATGCACATTGGGAGTGTGCCCTGGAACAATGAGTCGGTAATTGTTCACTGAGAGGACAAGTGGCATAGGATTGTAGTGCTGGACATTGGATGCATACTTTGACTTTGACAATGGATTCTATACTTCTTGGAAAGGAGGCGAATCCAGGTATTACTTTGAGGGTGGAGGTGTGAGCCTCTGTATTTTCTTGTTGCTAATATGGGCATCACATCCTTTTATTTGATGGTTGAAAAAATGTGCATATGTTTATATGTGTATATTATTGTAAATATTGCATTGACCTGGATTTATAAAGCTCCATAGACATTATGGTTGTTATTGTAAATACCCTAACGATTTGTGTTATAAAGCTCCAGTAAATGGTACGGTTGTCATGATTTTAGTAGTGGTCATTGTGAATACTACAACGAGATGTGTTATAAATCTCCATGGTGAGTATTTTTTTTTAGCGATTTTTTGGTTTATAGGTGTGATTGAACATCGAGGATGATGTTTCCCCCAAGGGGGAGGGTTTTGTAACACCTGGTGAAAATCCCATGTAATAGAAGTTAAGAAAGGAAAAAATAATAACCACAGTCAATGGGACACGTATTCCAAGATGAATGGTGGGCAAGACATCCTAGTAGGTGTTCATTTAGGTTATTATGGCTAAAGGAAATTGGCAAAGGAAATGGCAAAAGCTTTAGAAAGGCATGAGGCATTAATTGGCATTTTATCTATGAAGATAATGGAAAATAGGAGAAAAAGAAGGTGAAAGGTCACAGGTTTAATGTGAGGAGGAAAATGAAGGAAAATAATTGAAAATGAAGAAAATAGAGGCCTCATTAATAAAAAGGCTTTCGAGAATAAGTTGGCAAGATTTTGTCAGTTCAGTTTTGGAGCTCTCTCATTATTCTCTCTCTCTCTTTCATACTCTTGAGCACTTAGAGTATTCTTGGAGCACTCTTCGAGAGTGGGGATACTCACTGATTTGGAGAAAGAAGGAAAAAGAAGAGTAGGAAAGCACAAGAAGACATTGGGATCAGTAGCTACAACAATATTTGATTGCAAGTACCGACTTGCATGCATGTTTTCCTCACTAGTTTTGGCATGCATGGTGTATGCATGTGGATTTTCCTAGCCTTTCCATTTCCTGGATAGCCATGGTGTTGTGGGTTTATTTCCATTGATTATATAATTATATATATATATTTTAATTTTTTTTAATTATTATTATTATTATTATTTATTTATTTATTTATTTATTTATTTATTTATTTATTTTATTTTATTTTTTTTTTTTTTTTTTCTGGTTGGTTCTCATGATTCTTTTAGATGTTGGGTTGAGTTGTTCGTTCCTGGTGCTTTGGTTGGAAAAACGCTTTCAAGCCCGAAAAAAACTGGAGTTGAGTTACTAGTCCTGGAGCCTTGGTTGGAACAAACACTCTTGAGCCCTAGAAAAGTTTGGATACAGACCAATCCGTGATGGTTGTGATGTTCGACCGTGAGGTGGAATCACTGATGAGGGATGAGGTGGTTTGAGCTTTGGAATCCATGAATTGGTTTTTATTGATGTGTTGATGAGAACCCACATTCATGCTTGGAATATGGCATCGGGGTGATTGGCTAAAGTGAGACTTGGCTAAGCTAACCTGTGGTCGAGTGGAACATAGAAGTCCCATCTCCAGTTGGTTTCTACATTCATTAATGAGCAATTCACTCCCTTGGTATTTGTTATGCAAAAGTATTGATTTACATGTGGATTCTATTGTTGTTGTATTCATGATATTTTTGTTGTGATTATGCTAGTTATGAGCATGTATTTTTACAACGATGATGTATGGCTCTCTCCATGTTTTTACTTGTAAATGAATGCACAATGTATCTAGGTTCATATATATTGTATTACATCTAATGATGTAAGGGAGCAATGCTTCTTGATGATTCTCAGATAAGTATGAGACCCATTTTCTTTGTTCTATTGTTTATACATGTAGCTTTCATGTATGTGACATGTTTGAAAAAATGTATGTCATGGCTAGGAGGGGTCTAGATGAGTTCTTATTGATGTGATTGCTACTGTATCATTGTCCTGTTGTTATTTATCATCTCTGAACTTTTCATGAAGTTTTGGGTAGAGCATCGGGTTATGGGCCTGAACATGTGGCTCAAATCCTGAGGCCACTAGCACAAAACTGAGTATTTTGGGCCCTGATCACTGGCATGCAGTGTTATGACTACAACTATAGCCTCTTGGTCACTGACATGCAGTGTTATGCTTGTGGCTATGGCTCAAAGAGGTCAAAATGTCAGTGTGACTGAGGGGTAAGAGGCTTGAAAGTTTGGGTTACCTCCTCGTGGTGTTGTTGTTGTTATACAAGGTCTGTATTTGTTAGAAAATTATATATTACAGAGCAACACAACCCATAAAATATGCAGAAACACAAAACACAGAAAACATATAAAACCAGAGAGACACAGATATACGTGGTTCACCCAATTTGGGCTACATCCACCCCGAACAACCAATCCTTCCTTTAGATTGTCCAGCAAAACGACGAGACACAACCTACAATGGATTCGTTGTAATATCCTCTGTTCTCTCTCACAGTCTCCCTATATGTTTCTCACTTTGAGAATACACATATAATACATAATCGCAATACAATGCCCTCATACAAAACGAGGGGTTTCCTTCTAGGGAAAAAACCCTAAATTAAACATAACTTCTACCATCATATCATCTGCCTAATGAATGGCCCAGATTGACTAGAAATTACAATACTTTTACAAGGAAATTTTATATATGTTTTTAGCTTGGGACTGCTAACCCCCGGACCCCGCCCCCCGCATGGAGGGGTGTATAGTATTCCTAGGGTACATACATCAGGCTGAAACAAAGATCTCTGAATCAAGATGAAAATCAAGCTCCACATCAAACAATATGTTGTGTTTCTATATGTTCCACTTCTTTAAGGTCACCTAGGAGGTTGAATCTAATTATAATAGCCTCTTGTTGCATGTTTACCTTGGTTGGCTAGTTACTTAGGTAGATTTGGGAAGAGGATGTTACATCAAGCATGGTGTGGATAACCCCAATAAGTAGTTCTTGGCATTGTTCAAGCTTCCCATGTGATTCAGGTCATTTTAGGGCTTCTACCCTTTTGTTGTTTTTATGTATTTTTGATGTGATAAACCATTTAGGAGGTCATATGATTTCCCTCACAAGATTAGATTGTCTTGTTTGCTATAATTTTGTGACTACCAATCTCTTTTGCTTCTGGTTCAATCTTATATATGGCTAGCTATGTCCCATGAAGCATGTAATCTATGTACATTTTATGTGACACAATGAATTCTAACTTACAAAAAATAAACTTCTCAACCTCTGATTTGTTTTAATAATCTTTGATTAAGGTTTTTTAAGCACAAGTTTTCTTCTTCCTTTTCTATTTCATTGAATTTATTCTTGAGACATTCCTTTTATTGTTTTAATTTTTTCTTTGTAGCCTTGGACTTCTTGATTTTCACAAGTAATTTTTGTATATGGTCACTTAGACAAAAAAAATTCCCATTGACTCTTGGCAAAAGAGTTCTTCAAGATCTTTATATTTCTTTTCCAATGTTCCATTTTTATATTGAGATTTTCTGAATTCTTTTAATCTTTTTGTCTATGTATTACATGGATAGTCTTTTATAGTAAAAAAAATTCCACATTTTTTTCAATATATTTTGCAATTTTTAAAAATTGATTGGTACTTAAATTACATTTCACAAAAGGGATAATTAATCCAGAATGTGTTTTTTATCATTTCTTCACTTTTGTGCCAATGTTAACTTATTTTAAATCACCCTTTTATATTTACAAATATATTTTTATTTTCTTTCTTAAATAACTTTATAATAAAACTCTTTTTTTATATACTAAATTGAACATATACCTTCTCATTTTTTTAAACTTTATTTTATTTCTATTAAATAATCCCATATGTAATATCTACCTAAGAATTGGGAAATGTTTTTAGTTTTTAATTATTTTTAATAATACCCTTTTTCTAAAGTGACATTTAGACTTATTTAAACTCTTTAAAATCTCCACTTCAATATTAAAATGTCTTACTCACTTAAAATGTACACCTTTTTTAATATCTTAAACAAGAACGTAGTTAGCTTTCCCTGCCACTTAGTTTAAATAAAATATTTTGATGTTATGATGTATTATAAGTAGTGCTCCCAACAATAATAAAATTATAAAATAATTGTTTACTATGAGTATGACATGGTGAAATACAATGTTAAATAGGTGATGTGATTAACAACCACCTAAATTAATTACTTAATTTTGATGTGATAAAGACATTGTAGATTTTTATAGATTATTAAAGGAATACAAAATCCACAATACATTTAATCTCTCTTTATATCTGTACCTGGTTCACTAAATAATTTTTTATAGATTTAAATTTGTCACACTTTCTATAAATTTAAGATAAAATAATATAAATAAAAAATAAATCCATTACCATAATTCTGCTTTTAGCTGAATAATAATAATGTGATGCTTTATGTTAAAAAAACTATTGCTTATTTTGAAAGTCAAATAATGCATTTAATATCAAATGTAGAATTAAAATAATGACTCACATGCTTGACAACTTGTGACATGCTATTTGCGACTTTTATCAGGCAATCAATATTTCTTGGGCTATTAGCTCATTAATACTCCTAAGAGTACCAATGACCATGCCCATGCCCATGCCATGCTATGCCATGCCATCAATCCTGAGTACCTGTAGATATTAAATTCTGATATGTTGTAAATAGGATATTAATTTGTGTAATTATCTTTTCGACCTGTGTCGTAATTGTTAAGCAGGTTGCGATGACCATGGGGATGGGCATTGGTACTATTGAAGAATTAATGGGCCTATAGCCTAGGAATTAATCCTTTCATTGGCAACCAATATTTCTTGGGCTATTGGCCCATCAATACTCCTAAGAGTGCCAATGACCATGCCATCGATCCTGAGTCCCTGAAACTATTAAATTTTGATGTATGAAGCTATTAAATTAAAAATTTGATGTATGCAGCTATTAAATTATTGCCTCCTCCCAGTCGCCGAAAATCTCACTGGCTCGATACAAACCAGTCCCATGTCGGTACAAGGGCAGATGGTCCTAGATGGAAAGTGGATGATGTAGAGCTGGATGAACTACGATGCGAGCCACCCGAGGAGTACGTACAGCCAGTGCCACCACCAAAGGTGGAGGGTGAGAGACTAGAGGGGGAGGATATTCCTCCTCTAGTTCTAGCATCTACGAGAGCAGTGAGAGAGGTATTTACTGCTTTCATGATAAATGTGTTTAGCATTCTGATGAGGGGAAAGAACGGAAGTGATTCACGAGTTTCACTTGAATGAAAAGGGCCTACTACACTACGCGGGTTCCACTCTCTATTTCTTACGTTCTTTCTTACCTTCCTTCGACCATCCCTTAAGGAATACGAAGAGGTGGTCTTGTTCTATGTAGTGTGCGCAGTAGCAGGTAAATAAATCTTTTTGTTTACATATTAATTCAGTTTTCTTGCAATGGACATTATCGGATACACATTGAAATTGGGGAGCTATCTTGTTTTTTGGCAGGGATACTGAGCATTCTCAAGTTGCATTCGTTACCTTTAAGGATCCTCAGGCACTGGACACAGCTTTTGTTCTTTCGGTACCTACCGTTTCTTTTACCCTAATTAATTTAGATTTCTGGGGTTTGAGTCAGGGTTTACATTTCTATTATGTCTTGCTTCAATTAACCTCTATGATTCAGCGGCCAATATCTTGTCTAGTTTCTATTAATCATATTATTTTTAGTAAACAAGGCTGATATTTTTGTCCTGAAGAAAAATAATTGTTTTTACCCTTGCTCACAGATCGCAAAAACCAATTTCGGACCATCAGATTGGTTTAAGTAAATTAAAATAGAGAAAATTTTAAAAATGTTGGAATTTGAATTCTTATGCTGCAATTGGCTAACAAATTATACCAAGTCAACATTAAACTAGAATGCTTTAAACTCAGCTTTATCCCACAGTAAAGTAGGGTCACAACCTACGTTTTTTGTGGCTGAAATTTGTGTAACTTTCCAAATGGTAGCCAGCCTAGGAGGCATATTAAAGACGGCGAGTTTTATTTCAGCTGCCATGGCCCAACACTGCGGCCCAGGCAGCTGATGCCCACCGCACGATGGTCTACACTTTTAATCTGACGGTGGGCATCAGCTGCCTGGGCTGCATTAATGGAAGCCCATGGTAGCTGAAATAAATGGTAGCCAGCCTAGACATACATTATTGCAAGAGTGGAGTGGGAAAGGATAACCTCAAGTCATGGGTCCAGTGATTTGGACCACTTTGCCATTGGAGAACATTCTAAATTATTCTTAATATTTTCTTGAGTTTATGTTGATAGAAATCAATAATTAAAGACACTAGAGGTAGCCAATAAAGATACTTACAAATGCCAAATAGTACAATAGGTTTGTAACTGAGAGAAGAAGAAACTAAAAATAACAAGATGAGGTACCTACCGGCTTTTCTTCTTTCGGTACTGATCGTTTCTTTTACCCTAATGAATTTAGAGTTTTGGGGGTTTGAGTCAGGGTTTACATTTTTGTAATTTTTTATGTTCAATTATATGAAATGATATTACTGGCCCGCTTTTATTATATCATTTTGTCACCCGAATTTTACAATTTCAAGCTCAGTTTCAATACAACATGATTACGAAGTTTAAAAATTGCTAAATAGTTTCATTAATTAATTGTTATTTCAAACAGGTTGTTTTCACTTGTTGATATCATAAGCTAATTTCATTTGCACTGATACTTGCATCTAATAGTAAAATTTGCGTGTTGCCATAAGGTTGGAAATCTCGTTCTCTGTAGTGTTAGAGCGCAGTAGCAAGTAACAGAAATAAATCTTTTTTCTTCCAATGGACATTATCTGATACGCAGTTGAAAAAAGCAGTTATAATTTCATTTGCATCGATACTTACAGCTAATAGTAAAATATTTCTCCGGATTACATGGACGAACAATCCAGATTACATGGACGATGCTTGATATGGTCTCCGTAGATTTGAGCTATATTCCTGGGTCATACTCAATAGTTTGTATCTTTTTTATGTTGTTACGGAAAAAATATTAAATAACAATATTTTCAATGTTATAACATAATTAATTCTATTTGAAATTTTGCTGAATAGAACTTTCTCTTCCATTTTAGATTTTTTACATATTTAAAGTTGAACATGATTAACATATACTACAACATTTTTATTCCAGTAGATTACCTTACTTTCCAACATATGTTTCTCCTTCAATACATTATGGTGTTCGAATGAATCTTAACCCTTATACTAAGCTCACCATTATCGCTATTAGTTTTATGATCTCTATGTCAATGCCATGGGATTAAACATGTTTCTAAAGGGTAATTGTTTATTGTAATAAATGTTTTAGGTGGTCAAATTTTTGATAGCATAGTTTTTTGAGTAGAAATTTAAAAGTTGGATGTGCCGAGAGTTTCAAGGACATAGTTTCTCATGTTATAAAAGTTTGAGGGTGTTTCAAGTTATAAATGTTTAGAAAAGTAAATTTCAGAATAAGTTGTATCTTTTAAGACAAAAATTATTATAATTTTATTTTATAATAAATTTTCTAAGTGTAATTTAATTGGTGATCATTTTGTTACAAAGTAAAGCAAAAAATTCAATGTTAAATTCCTTGAATTAAAACAAAAAAATAACTATACTTATTTTTTATTATTATTTAAAAATTTAAAACACTTAAAATAATTTATTATATAATTATTTATTTTTTTAATGGTTTTTAAATTTTTAAATTTTAAATTATTAATTAAATTTCATTTCGTATATATATATATATTATTTTAATTTTATAAATAACACTAAATATTAAATTTCATACTTTAAAATTATTAATAATAAAATATTATATTATTTAAATTATTATTATCAATAACATCATTTTTATTTTAAAAGAATTAGAATTATTAGTTAACATTAAATATTTGTATAGTAATAATTTAATTTTAAAATTAAAATCAAAACATATATCAAACTGTTATATAATATTTTTTTAATATATAATTAAATATTAAAACTTATTTTTTCAATGTAATTAATCATTCATATTTTTATTTATTTGAAAAAAATCTGGAAGAATGAATTGGCTTTAATGATTCCATTTTTATATGTGCTCTTTGAATTCGTTCTTTCACATTGGTTGCTTTAAGGAGTGGTTCTTTTTATTTTTGTGAGAATTAAAATCAGAAATTTGTGATTTAATTGAACCAAACTGTATAAAATAATATATATATATATATATATATATATATATCCAACTTTTGCATGTGAATTTTTTATGATGTTGGTTGCAAGGTTGCACATCTACTCATATGTATCTACATACATTCACTATATAATACACATTTTCCTAAATATGAAAGATTAGATTTAATTTTGTTTATTTAATTGAAGACTAGATATTGGTGTATGAAAGTTTGTAGCTATCCTCTTAAGAGAAATGAAGTGACAATCACATGAATCAACCTGAATATAAAGTTTTCCTTTGAAGGATGTAGGGCAAGCAACACTAATGGATATAACGATTGTAAATTTTAATTAAATTATTTATAGTCTAGTATAATTTATAAAATACCTTGTTCCCAACACTGTGTTGATATTTCTTGACTGTTAGACATGTAGGGTAGCTGAACTTTAGTGTAGCTAGTGCATCATTCTAATTTTTAGTTTACTATCATATATTCACCTAGTTTAATTAGGAGACAAGAAACGTGGCCCATATCCACACATGTCATCTAAATAAGCTAATTATTTGATAGTAGATATCACACACATAGTTAATTAACAAAGAGTAAGTGGCCCAAGTCCACACATCTTTAGTTAGTTTTCAAATTCTTGCATTAAATCGAGTTTTAATTTTTGCATTAGCATTTCGGGACCAAGATTAAAATACCAAAAGAAAGAAAGTAATCTTTGTCACCCTTGCACCTAACAGTGAACCTGCGTATGCATATGAACGCTCTATCTTGATACTTTACCATCTCCCTATAGTGAAAACATTTAGTTTAAATAGGATAAGTTGTAAGCAGCCCATTTTCCGCACATTGTTTATTTCTTGAAAGGAACAACTAAACATAGTGTAAGTAGGAAGGAGTGAAAAGGATCACTGTATATCCGCATCTTACAACATTGTGATTGTTCACTTTATTTCACACATGAAACTTTAGTGAGCTAGGACCCTCGTCCTATTCTTACTGTCACTTCACAAAGGCACACCATAAGCAAATTTAGACATTTGAAAACTAACCATTAATTGAACTCATTAAATTTTCCCACAGGGACCACAAAAGAATTAATAGTTCAGGTTAGGACCATTGTGGGTAGGCATCCAATAAGGCGCCATGGTCGTTTACATTCTTGAAACATATAAGTTGACTTTTTAGGGAGATTTAAATCCGTCTATCTGCCCACAGAACAGACTTCCCGAGAGCTACAGAGACTCGATTCAAAAGGGGTTAAGCTTAGGCCCAATGCGTGCAGTACTATTTGGTGCTACCTGACCCATATCATACTCGGTACTGATAGCTGAATACCAATAAGCTCAAGACTCGGATGTTCATGTGGGACGACGATACTTAGTGGCTAAATCTAGGGCATTCTTCCCTATAGGTGATGGTGCATGCAACACTAGATCCTCTTACCTTTACCTTGGTCCATTTTTCTTCGGCTGACTTGAAGGCGTTGCCAGCTCTTTCGGGATGTTTCCCTAGCATTCGCAAGGCCCAGTTACATTTGAGAGTGTGAGGACGATTAGATCTTCTAGGATTTAAGTATCATATGTGAAACAACCAAAACCACATTTTTTTTATTGACTAATCACATAGGATTAATCTAAAGGGAAAAAACAACATTTATTTTTCGCTTTGTTTTATGTATGTGATCGATTTTTTCTTTGGTACTAATCCCTCTCCTCTCAGAAAAACTGAAAAATATTTCCAAAACCAAATCTAGTCGACACCATAATGGACCCATGGGACCTCGTCGATCTATATGTTTTTTGGACCTCTCCCCATTAGAGGGAGGAGTGCCAGGTCTTTCGGCGTTCAGGTGTCAAAGTTGGCACACCACCACCCTTATTGGATCTTCCTTTATCGGGGCATATTTAGTTGGAAACCCCCCAGGTTCACCCAACACCACACCTGTGGACACCCCCTCAGGGACACCACACACAACTCCTCCCACAACCCCCAAAGGGTAGAGGAGCGGTACCCCTTCGGGGAGCCAATAGAACGTGTAGTCGTGTACGTCATAGGGTTACATTCACCATACATCCCCCATAAACCATACCACCCAGATAACGGTGGTCACGCAACACACAATGATAGTCAATACATCATTACCTTTCTTAGCATCGTTGAATATTCCCAACCTAAAAAAGCTTATGAATGATCCCATTGCGAATAATCTCAATTGGCCCCCTATGCCCACGAAGCTCCCTTCCGACATATCAAAGTTCGAAGGGAAGCAAGTGGAAGACCCATGAAATCATATAATGACTTTCCACCTATGGTGTTTATCAAATAACATCACAGATGATGCCATTTGACTAAGACTATTTTAGCGCACCTTAACAGAACAAGCCACGCAATGGTATGTGGAGAAGCCTTCTGCTTTGCACAGAACCTTTAGCACCCTTTACACCACGTTCCTTACATATTTTTAGTTACGCATCCACCACGACTCTAGAATGGAGTTACTCACCCATTTTAGGCAAACGCTAGCTATCCATATCTTGGACCATCTCCATGAATGGCAACGACATCGAAGTTTGTGCAAAGCCAAACTTGGCGATCAGATTTTACTAGACCTGTTCTTAAAAACTCTCACGACATAGATTTCTAAAGATGTGGCAACCCAATGGCCTACTTCCGAAGAGGATGCCATTAGCAAAGCCCAACAACTCGAGTTGATATACACCCAGTCAGGATACATTTGGGGGTTTGTTGGGGAGAGGTGTTATGTCTCTCCCTTTGATCCCTCTTTGAAGGACCCAAATTAGCACATTGATTCCCACTATCATATAATCAGTGGGGGTGTATCATCGCCCACACCAACTACCTTTTTCCTATTTCACTTACACCATGCATTTATCCATCACCCCTGAACCATGCATGTATCCATCACCAAATGCTCCACCATCTACCCAGGAAGGGTATTCTTCTCCATTTCCTTAGATCTTCACGGTGAGAATGAGAAATTGATCAAAATATCATATCAAATTGATTCCATGCATTTTTTTTTTACAATTAATTGATTAATGTAATTTTTGTAGAAATATCAATTTGGAAATGCACTTGGGTGTGCCATACATAGAGAATCATTTTTTTTAAACAAAAAATATTAGAAACTTTCTTTAAAAAAAAACATAAAACATAGGTATATAATAAACAAGGCACACTATATCATCTCATGATAAATGCAGCTTATTGTATAAATAAAAATAATTTCCTGTTCATTGTAAAGAAATCCATACATACATATATAGATAATTTTTTAGTCTATTTTAGTAACCATTAGACTGTTGGAAATTTATCATCCAATATTTTATCATGATTAAATTAGTTCTTTGCCCATCATGTATTCTACCCTTTCTTCTTTTTCTCTTGTTGAAATTTTTGATGCTAGTAACTAGGAGGTTAAGAAGAAGAAGAAGTAATATAAGAAAGGGTCTACTAAACCAACCATGGTCGTGAGTGTTAGTAATGTTGAGGAACCCTCCAACATGCAACACAACCCCAAATACCTTTGCAATCTTTGTAAGGGTGCTCACCTTCTTAAGGATTGTTCTAGTATACCTAGAGTCTTAGAAGTGTGGTCTAAATATTCTCATCAAATTATGATTGATCCATTGATTAGCAATTCTAAAATTCATGGGGAAAAGGGTAAAGTTAGGTTTCCATGTAAGTTATCTGAAGGGAGGCATCAAAATCATCTTTTCCCTCATATGGATGAAGCCTCTAAAATGTTTGAATCAAAATTTTTCAGAATTCCCACTCTTCCTATGGACAATGCATCAATTCTTGCTTCGTTTAGGAAACTTACTTCTTTCTCGATCAAACTCAAAGTGGTATGAGATTACTGCATTATTTTTGACCCAAACCATAAATCTAGGAGATTAGAAACCTTCCCCCCTTTGAGAGAGGTGTTATGTCTCTCCCTTCAGCCCCTCTTCAAATGGCCCACATTAGCACACCATCTCATGCCTCACTGTTGGGAACATCCTTGTTTTTATGAGATTTGCATGTTAGGTAGTTCCCTTCTACCCATTCCACCTCAAACACCCATCACAAGTCACCCCATGACACTACGTTGGTGACACCACCTCCACAAAGGCATCATATGTCATACATGGTTAGTCTAAATTTGTGAGAAATAAATGCATGCATGCATGACCATGGGGATGGGAATTGGTACTATTGAAGCATTAATGGGCCTATAGCCCAGGAAATAAGGCTTTCCTGGAAATAAGGATTTCCTGGAAATAAGGATTTCCTAAGTAGCAGAGGTGGTGGCGCAATGGAAACAACTTGAACAAAATTGTATGGAAAGCACAGGTTGAACAAGTGGCAACAACACGATGATGTGGTGCCTAGCGATGGCTACTATGGATGGTTGCGACGTGGTTTGCGGTGTCGAGCATCCACGATGGGGTCTGTAGTAGCGACTATAGAGGCAATGACAACAATGGCGTTGGTCGGGGAGATGGTAGCAAATGCAGTGCAAAACGGGGCTACGACGGTGGTGGCAGCCAATGTGGTAGTTTATTTTTTTCGTTTTATTTTTTTGTGTTTTTTTTTGGTAGTTTAGACTATTCCTAATCACCCACGGGTTTTGAACTGGTGACCTTGCAGACGGAGTGCCTTAACAGTGCACCCCATCACTTACTTCTCTACACCATGTGGGCTATTTATTTGTTTGTGTTATGTGTGTGTGTAAAAACAATTCTTTTTTTTCTTCTTCATGGGAGCGAATCCAAAAAATATGTGGAGGTGTGGCTAAAGCCTAACAATCCGGCTTAGATATCAATGTAACCAACATACTTTATATTCAAAAAAATATTCAAAAATCTAGAATATATAAATATCTTGTTTTTTTTTTGTTTTTGTTTAACTTAGTAGATCCTTGCTATTTTCTATTCATTAAACAAAATGCAGGTCATAAAAATTTACAATTTTTAGCCCCGTAGGAAACCAAGTCTATTGGCAATTTTAAAGATTTATAAGCTATCCAAAACTTAAACATCTTAAGGCGGTCAGGTACTATCTTTAAGGAACTATTATCTATCTTTCCTTTCATAAACATATAAGAAGTGTAAATGCTATCTGTATATGTAAATATCTATTTATAGGAAACAAAATATATTTATATAATAATGCTAGATATACAAGAAATATGATATGATATGAGGAGTTGCCTTTAGTGGGACTTCTTGGAAATTTCGGTGCCGAAATCTAGCGAAAAAATTTGAGGTGAAATCTTGATTTGTGTTATTTAAACTGGTTTTTTTGCTGTAGATATGGATTCAACACCCTGAAAAACCCCTAGGGCACTTCGATTGTGTAGGGGTTACCCATGAAACTTGTGATTTCAATGAATTTCTACCGGATTTTAGAGAAATTAAACCAGAAAAAATCATCAGAAAAGCTTCCAAAAAGTCACACTAAAGACAACTCGTATGATATGTTGTGGTTACAAATGAAGGTCCTTCTTATATATTAGGCAAGGTGCCCCTTACAAATATTCATGTACTTTAGGATATGTCTCTTCAATATGATAATTATTTATTAATTATTACTTATATATTATATTTATAGGAGTCACATTATTTTCTTCATTTTTGTGTTTTTCATCTAAATTGCTACTAGACATTTTATATCCCCTCTTAGCTTTATAATAATATAGTTTTTTGATGTTGCATTTATGCCTTAGTGACCACTTGTATTTGCATTATCTATACTTTTTTGCTCATTTACTCTAAGAGTAGTCTAAGGAGGCCACAATTTTTCCCCGAAAAATAGTGAAAATTTCAGCAAAAATTTGACCAAAATTTGAGATAAATTTTAGGAAATATGGATTATAGCTGTCAAATTTATAGATTTTGAGTGCCCCAGGGGTTTTTGATGGTGCTGAATCCATTTCCACCACAAAAAAATGATTTAAACACTATTATGATTGGATTTTTTGAAAAAAAAAAGAGCTAGATTCCAGCGAAAAATAACTTTCCGAGAAAAATGTAGCATTTGTAGACAACGCCTTTATTCTATATATCTTAATGTCATTTTTCAACATCCCTAAAAATTAAAAAGTGATGCATACTGTTCATGCTTTTTTTTTCATTAAAATATCCTTTTGATCTATTTGGCCCAAAAAAATGAAGACTTATTGACATTATTTCTTTGCTCAATTAAATATACAATTAAGTATAAATAATATGTAATGTCTTTAGTAGTTTTGGGATTCCACAATTCTATTTCATTATAAATGTAATTTTTCGATTCATGAATGTACATTTTTAGCAATTAATCATCTCCAAATTTCTTTCTTATTACTAAAAATTAAACGTTTCATTTGATTTACACTTCCTTTATTTACTTAGATGAATGAACTTGGTGTATAAGTGATCTCCCTTCTTTATCATGAAACCTCTTAAATCATGCAATGGTGAAGTTTTGCCAATAATAGAAACAAGTACCACGATTCTCAAACCACCCTGAGAACTTTTCCTTCCGAATTGCCCAGAGTTGTCATTATATTTTTTCGTTCACCAACCCCTCCATTATTTTAGATTATTTACATTTCCTAAGAGATATATCCTCGATACTTCTCAACTTGAGATTGGTGAAGCCTAAGCTCCTCGATACTCCTCTACTTGAGATTGGTGAAACCTAAGGTGCAATTCGTTCTAGTCTTTCCATTATTTTATTAAACTTATTACCATTGTCATTGTTTCATTTGTCTCAAATTTCTTTTGTGATTTTAATGTAATTATCTCGTACTCTGCAATAAATTTTTATATTCCATCCCTGGCTCAACATTTCTTTTAATTCTTCCTTTTATGTGTTCATGCCACCACCGAGTGCTACTTAAAAAATATTTGAAAGATTTTACATCTTACGGTTGTATAATTCCTCATTTATTTCCTCATTGATCACCATTATTTTCTTTGAACAATCTATTGGTTTTGAAATTAACAACTTTGATTTCCCTATAGATTGTAGGACCTTTTATATTTTTGTAAAATTGTACAGTCGATCAATTTAGCATCATATACATGGAAAATAAATCACAGGGCATCAGTGGTGTGACTTAGTATGGTTGCAGCAACTAATGGTTTAATATAGCTATGCAGCAATTGGTATGGTTCAACGACTAGCAATTGCATGTCACTTAAGTTATGACAGTATACTGACAAATGGATAGTTTTAAATGACCACTCATATGCTGGTTACAAGATTATTGGTATGGTTGTGTGAGTTACTATCAGATTAAGCTTATATCTTTTAACATTTTAATTGGTTTAGGAAAATATAAATATAAGATGAATAAAATATGAATAATGATTGTACAATTACAGCCCCAAATATAAACATGTTTGGAAATGGCCATTATGGTTTTTATTTGAGTACATCTTTTTAAGATTTTAATTTAATAGTTATTTTTATTTTATTTCATTATGTTTTTATAATATACTTTCCGTGCTCATGTTTATTTTATTTTTATGCATATAACATTAGTCAATGTCATAAATCATGTTTAGTATTTTTGAATGTATATTGATTAATTGTATTATTAATTCTAAAATAAATTTAGTTATTGGATTTGTAGTCAAGAGATATTTTTGGAAAAAAAATGAAATATTTAAAAAGAAAAGATAGTTTACTTTAAGAGGCATATTGAGAATTGAGTTAATACTTATAGTATAATAATGCTTTGCTAAAGGAATATGCATGTCACAATGCACAACTTGATACCATGAAAGAGCCTAAGGAAATTACTACCTACCATGTCATTACCAAGTCTAGACTACAAAATCTTCTAGAAACATCTAAACAACCAAGACACAATCTTTGTGGTGTTAACTAACTGGTTTTAGTTTTCTCTTGGTTATTAGTACTATTTCTATTATGATTTTATGAATACATGAATCTTGAAGTAGGCTTTAACTTTTTCTACTTTTGGTTAGGGTGGTGGTATTAAATTTTGAGTTATGTATTCTATATTTGAAATGTGCATAACTACCTAAACATTAGCAGTAAGCTATCAACCCCTTTTGACATGATATAACTGCTAATTTAAATGTTCTCATACAATTTCCTAACTTTGTTTTAGAGTTTATTTCTACTAGCTTGAAGTTTGAAGCAAAAGCTCTAATGTGAAAACAAGAAATAAAAGTTAAACTTTATTGTTCAAGGGTAAAAAATCCAATCATTTTGTAACTTTACAAATGGTATGTTTTAAACTCCCAAAACCGCTAATAGGAGTAATACGTATTTTAAAGTCGCAAATGTTTCAATTAGTGTAGCTATCATTACCTTCATAAGTGACTATGAAGGAGTACTTTAAATTCTATAATCTCATAGATTCCCTCCATTTTCTAGAAAAAATTCTTTGTAGTATTAAGTGAAGAGGATTTATAGTTCACCCACATGATGTAGAATAGACAATGTCAGGGTATTATGTTGAGGAACTTCGTGGTGAAAAAGTGACCGATTTGAAATTCTGTGGGAAAAAACTAGTCAAGACTCAAGGTTAGTGTTGCCCAAGCCGCGTGCAATCCTCGAGTGATTTTGATGGCTTAGATGCCCCTAGGTCGCAAGTCACGGGTTAGGTGTTTTTGTCATCTCAGACATTACCGAACAAACAAACAAAAAAATAGGAGTTACAATTCAATATTAGGGTAGATTTTAGCGAGAAATGATAAAATTTTAAAAGAAATTCAATTAAGTCTATATGTTCTATGTTTGTTCCTTTTTTATAAATTCTAGCAATACAATTCTTCATGAGATTGTATTTTTTGTGAATCTAAGGTTTCTATTAAGTCAAATGATTTCATTTCAACATATAGCTTCCCAAAGTCCTATTGGCCTCACCCTTACCATATTTTTTAGCTAGTAGATGCAAACTCAGACACATAGAAAGTTCCCAAGATAGAAAAAATAACCAATACTAGAAATGAAAGTAAAACAAAAAAACCTATAAGACCAAGATATAACCAACAATCATCAGAAATCAAAAGAGTTGACTAGAGTAGGGTGGTGTGGACTCGATTCGGGATATGGAGGGGGTTTGAAATCATAATGAGTGTGTTTCTCCATATGTGCCAACCTAATCTCAGGTTGATGCAACATCTCCTGAATGTGCCTCTACCCTCTCATCAGGTTAGCCAATCTATCGTGCATCTACCACTGGTTCCGTTGAAGATGGTTCATGAAGTTGATCATGTCGTTATAGTCAACATGTTGAACCATGTTGAGTTGATCCAAGGAAATACTGATTTGCCCAAATACACTATCATTGTCAGCATGTGGAAGGACCCAAGCCACCATGGAAGAAGGCTAAGAGGGTGTCAAGTCAATGACCTCAACCTAGCCACGATATTCCTACGCATGCCCCCCACCTTTCCCCCTATATATCATGCCCCTTCACACCCATCCACGTGGGCGAGGCATGACCAAATGGTCCACCATCAGACAAGTACCCACAGTACTCCAAACCACACACCCAAAGAGTAAATTTGTTACAATAAGACTTCATATCCATCGGAATACCTAGGGGCACCACTCACTAATGCTTTGAACTATAAACACAGTCCCTACTAAGTGCAATTGAATTCCACCTAGGGGTATCCTCATGTGGTTGGAAAATTTCCTGTAAGCCACCACTAAGGCGATAAAATATCATTGGAAGTGGTCTAATACATGGGTTCTCTCGTGTTTGACATCAACTACATGACTACCCAAACTTACCCCAAGAAAAATTATGCATACATAAATCCTAGGAATGCGCTGAAAAGGCCTAGTAGAACTGAAACTGAACTCAATTAAGCTCATGAGTAGACCATCAAATATCAAAACTCCCTCTACCCACACTAATAAACACAAGACAATTTCACTACCAAAGGCCGAAACACTTATCGGGTTAGACATATATGAAGCTACACACAAGTTTCCTTGTTCAAACCCCTCGGCCCTCCAATAAAATGATAGACCCCCAGCAACCCAAGACTTGCATAGAGAATTTAAAATTCCAGTAGCCTTTTCTTGTAACCACCCTCCACAAACAATAAAAACGATGCCAAATTATTTATATACAAAGGTGATAGACTCAGAGGGAGAATCAAGATGTCTTACATTATTCCAAATGTGAAGAACCTAAAGCAACTTTTGAGACACACCGAGTGTTCCCGAAATGTTAGTTTTTGATAAGTTTGGTAGCATAAGACAGGTGTTCTAGTCTTGGATTTTGTCTAAGAGGCCAAGAAACACAAGATATCCAAAACCTAGAAAAGGTTTAGAGAGATAGCAATTAGAAATATCTTAATTAAATTAATTAATAAATAATTAAAAGGTTCCTAATTCTACCCAAGGAAAATTGATTAATTAAAGGGTATTAATTGAGGAAATTGAATTATGCTCTAGAGACTTCCAGAAAAGTGATTTGACAGAATATAAGATGATATGAACCATCAATCATGATCAGATCTTGGTCGTTCACGCTTCAATGAGAGATTATAAGAGCAAGTTGATGGGACATATAAATACACAGTTGCAGAGCGAGTAAGAAAGGTAGTGTGAATAACCCAGTGTGTGATATTCAACAAGGGTAGAATTTGAGCTGGGGAAAGGGAATCAGTGAAAAGGTTTCAACAGAGGTTGGAGAGAATATTTCTAGGGGATATTTCCACAAAGATTTCTAGAATCAGAGAGAAGGTCAAATTTATCTGCAATAATTTCATACTAGTTGGTGTGAATTCTCCAGTAGACAAATCTGGGTAGTAGATCGTTTTTTAGTTGTCAGGAATGAGTTTTGGAAGGAAGAACGAGTTTTCCTAGTGTGAGTGAAGGATCACCAAAGGATTTCAAGATCACTCAACACGAGATCGAGTTAGCTAGTGTGCATTTCTAGAAGCCAATGTGCAAAGCAGAAAGGAGTGTGAATTATTGGAGGTCGACTTCATTTTTGCAGAGGAAATAGTCAGTTTCTAGGTCAATATACCAATTGGAGTAGTGGAGAGAAAATCTTCCAAAGCTTTTCTAGTGTTTGGCAAGTAGATCATTGTACTTTCTCATTTGTTGAAGAACAATAAAATAAACCATCATGTGTTGCATTGGTTTCCCTTTGGGGATTTTCTGGGGACATTTAGTCCAAAATGATTGTGTCAATTTTTTTTGTGTGTGTGCATGTATTTATTAGTTCCTGTTTTATTCTACAACGTATTGTATTTTGGTGAAAATTGCAATTGTGACTTTATTGATATTTGTTGTAATAAAAAATAAACTATAATCAGTAGGAGATAAATTTTCAATTTATTGCAATTTTGGTTTTTTCACGTGGTGTCAAAGCATTGAAGATCAGATAAGGGGATCAGAGGTGAAAGGAAGTAATTTGTGCAGTTTCAAAGGGATATTTGAAGCACTAGTTTCCATATTTGTGCATGCCATCCGGGCAGTGTAAATTCCTGTAGTAGGAAAATCAATATCCAGTTTAGAGAGAGGGAAAATTTTGCTTTGTCCCAAAAGGAGTAGAAGCAAGAAGTGTGCTTTTCGTTAAGAGGTTCTAGAGAGCAGATCAGCTAATTCGTAGAGTATATCTAGGCACAAAGATTTGTAGCAAGAGTTTGCAGTTGTAGATCAGCATAAGGAAGAGAAAAGTATTATACATAGGGCGTCTCTAGAGTATTTTAATTTCTTAGTATGGTCGCAGAATGATTCATATTTCAATATGATTTGTATTTTTCTTCTATATTGGAAGATGAATTCACTCAGACAGCTTGTCTCTCTAGCTCGAATTCGTAGGGTGTCTGGTATATAGACAATGGAGCATCAACACACATGACAGGAGTTAGAGACTAGTTTTATAGATGTATGGAGGAGGATATGGACTTCCAGATTAAAATGGGAAACAAAAATAAGTGTACTCTAGCTGGGAGAGGCACCATCAATATTCAGAGGGATTCAAGAGCTAGTACCAATGTTATAGATGTGTTGCATGTGTTAGGCTTGGGAATGAATCTAATCTCAGTATACAAACTAAGGGAGAAGTGTTATGATGTATAATTTGTAGGGAATAAGGTGTATATTAAATACCAAAACTAGAAGAAAGCACAAAAAATTTGGGTTCAAAGAAACATACTCTACAAGTTGCAGTTTGATTCTCCAAAGGCACTAGTGAGCAGTATCGGTAGTAGTAGCAGTAACCATGGTAGAGAATTGAATTAATTGTTGCATAGGAGAATGGGCCATATACACCATGGATCACTAAATATCCTCAAGTATATGGTGACAGGTGTTCTAGAATTAAGCATGGAACATGATGATGTGTGCAAGGGGTGCATACTTGGGAAATATGCAAAGGAAACATTCCCAAAAAGTGACATTAGATCATATGATGTGTTACAACTTATACACTCATATATTTTCAGCCCAATTTCCATCATATCGATAAAAGGGTACGATTAATTTGTTTCCTTTATTTATGACTACTCCAAGAAAACTTGGATCTATTTTCTAAAGACCAAAAATGAACTCTTCAGTCGGTTCAAAAAGTTTAAGGCTCTAGTTGAGAACTTGGAAAGGAAAAATATCAAGGTACTTCACATAGATAACAGGGTATATTACATAGAAAATGAATTCACTAAATTTTGAGTGAAGGATGGCATTAAGAGATAGTGGAAAACTATGTAAAACTCTCAACATAATTGAGTAGCAAAACAGAAGAATAGGTTTGTAGTAGGGGCAACAAAATCTATAATGTATGATCAAGGTATCCCTAGAATTTTATGGGAAAATGAATGTAGCACAGTTGTGTATATACATAATAGGGTTCCTCACAAGGCATTGGGAAAGATAATACTAGAGGAGTTTTTCTCAGGAAAGAATCCAAAGTTCAATCACTTTAGAATCTTTGGTAGCATAGCTTACTATCATGTACCGAATGAGAAATGCACTAAACTAGATCAAACTATAGAGAAGGAGTACCTCGTTGGGTATAATGATACCTCAAAGGCGTACATGATCTATATTCATAACAATAGAAAGATTATCATGAGATGAGATGTGAAGTTCATGGAGGAAAGAGCATTTTATAGATCTTGCAAGATGTTGGGAGGTGATCGAAGTGAGCCAACAAAAGCTCTACTAGTCCACTAGCAGGGATAACCATGAGGACAGTTGCAGGATTATAGTACAGTGACCAGTACAAGCACTAGTTCATATGCATGGAATCCAATGAGTTTTTAGAAGACATAGAAGCATAGACATGATGAGGATTTGGTCGAACCACCCATCACTAGTGGTCGAATTAGCAGTAGAAAAGAAGTTTGTTAAATGGTGAGGGATGTCGAGGAGTTTGTAGGAACTCCTAGGATGGGCAATAGAGAATGCGGATAGCCAAACAGGTACCAATATTTGGTGGCACAAGTTGTTGAAACTTCTAGCTATCATGAGGCTGCATAACATCAAGAGTGTAAAGATTCCATGGTGGAGGAGTATAGCTCCATCATGACAAATGGTGTATGGGAGGTCATGTCAAGACCTGTGGATAGGTCAGTTGTGGGCTCTTGATGGATCTATATGATCAAGTACACTATAAATGTAAGCATGGATAAGTATAGAGCTAGGCTCATGGAAAAGGGGTATGCACAGAAGGAAGGGATAGATTATGAGGAGATAGTTGCCCCAATGTCCAGATATGCTTCCATCTGGTCATTAGTATCTCTAGAAACATAGATAGGATGAAATATTCACTAAATGGAGGTTAAGATGAAATTCTTGAATGTGGTGATAGAGGAGGAGGTATATATAGAAAAAGTATAGGGTTTCAAAACATATGATAGGGGCACACATGTGTGAAAATGAAAGAGAACACTATACAGGCTCAAACAGGCTCCCAAGGCATGCTATGGTTGGATTTAAAACTAGGTACAGCAGGTGGGATTTTTCAAGAGAGATGTAGATCCTAAACTTTATTATTTGGTGGTAGAAGGTGATACACTCATCCTATGATTGTATGTAGATGACTTCTTCTTGATAGGGTCATTAAGAGTCATAGAAGATTGCAAGAGGAACCTGGAGGTCGAGTTTCACAAGAAGGATTTGGGACTAATGCATTAATTCCTAGGCTTGGAATTGTGGCTGAGGGACGAGGATATATTCATTGGTAAATGGATATATACTATATAAATCCTAAAGAGGTTTAGGATGTAGGATTGTAGGCCTATGTCCACGCCTATGATTACTAATTGGAGGAAGATAGATGCATCAGAGGATGAGGATGTAGACCCAAGCTTGTATAGAAAACTCATTGGTTCACTCAAGTATCTGGTCAATACGAGGCCAAACATTTGCTTGGTAGTAAACACTCTCAAACATTTTATGGTGAGGCCAAAGATAGTGCATTAGATAGCAGCGAGGCACATATTGAGGTACTTGCGTGATATATTCAAGTATGGAATGAGGTTTAATTGAGGTGATGATTTCAAGTTATGTAGTTATATAGATGTTGATTGGTATGGAAGTTCAGTGCAAGGAAAAACAAATTTGTGTGTTGCTTCAATGTTGGATCATGGGTCGTATCTTGGTACAAAAAAAAAGCATAATTTTGTGGCACTAAGCTCTACAGAGGCAAAGTATATGGCAACTATCATGGCTACATGCAAATCTATTTGGCTTCAAAAGTTTCTAGTGATATTGTTTAGTCAGAGCATGGAGGTGACTAGTATCTACTATGATAATCAGAGTTGCATCAATCTATCTAAGAATCCATTGTTCCACAATAGGTCAAAGTATATCAACATACAAAACCACTTCATCAGAGATTGTGTGCAGTGTGGATCAATCCATCTATAGTATGTTCCCATAGAGTAGTAGGTGGTAGATATACCCACGAAGGCTCTAGGGAGCATCCATATGGAAGCTTAAGTACTTCAAGATATGAGTTGATCAGTACATAGTTGTAATGATAACAATAGTGCAATAGCAGTAGCAGCATAAAGGCATAAACAATGTAAAATCAAAGGTTCATTTAGCTACATGATGTGGTAGGTGAATCAGAGTAGTGTAGTAGCGTGGTGGAAAATGAGAGCTAGTTATATCATAGATGTCAGACACCAACAACATGGGTTAGTCCAACTACAAGATTGTTGGGACGAAAAACTTCCTTACTTAGAGAGAGTGTTATTTTTTTATAAGTTTGGTAGCATAAAACAAGTGTTGTAGACTTGAATTATATCTAAGAGGCCAAGGAACATGATATCTCCAAAACCCATAAAATTTTTCAAAATAAAACACTTATAAACCTCTCAACTAAATTAATTAACTAATAATTAAAATTTTCCTAAGTATATCTTAGGAAAATTGATTTATTATTGATTATTAATTGAGGAAATCAACTTATGCTCTAGATACTTCAAGAAAAGTAATTTGGCGAAATCTAAGATGATCTGATCCATCGATCATGATCAGATCTTATTCATTGATGATCCAATGAGATATTATAAGAGCGAGCCGATGGGATGGAGAAATACATAGTTATGGAGAGATTAAGCAAGACAGTGTGAATTACCCAATGTGTAATATTCAACGAGGTTAGAATTTGAGCCAGTGAAAGGGTTTCAACAGAGGTTGGAGAGAATATTTCTAGGGGACATTTCCAAATATATTTCCTGAGTCGGAGAGAAGGTTGAATTTATCTGCAGGAAGGTCTTCCTAGTTGGTATGAATTCTCTAGTGCATAAATCTCTACAGAAGATCGTTTTCCATTTATCGAGAATCAGTTCCAGAAGGGAGAATGATTTTTCCTAGTACGAGTGCAGGATTTCCAAAAGAATGTAGGATCAATAAACAAAAGATACAATTAACCAATGTACGTTTCCAACAACAAATGAGAAAATAAGAAGGGAGTGTGAATTGCTTGAGGAGACCGAGTGGGTTTTTGCAGAGGAAACAATGAGTTTCCAAGTCGATCTGCCAGTTGGAGTAGTGGAGAGAAAATATTCTGGAGATTTTCCAGTCTTTGGAAAGCAGATAATTATACTCTCATTTTTTGAAGAATAATTGAGTAAACCATCATCTGCTGCACTGATTTTCCCTTTGTGGTTTTTCTGGGGATATTTAGTCCAAAATGACTGTCATATTTTTATTGTGTGTGTGCATTCATTTATCAGTTCCTTTTTTATTTTGCAGTGTATTTTATTTTGGTGAATATTGTAATTGTGAGTTTATTGATATTTGTTGTAATAACAAATAAGATGCAATCAGTATGAGAAAATTTCTAGTTAATTGCAATCATGGATTTTTCGCATGCAACAAAGTCGAGTGGGAGGTGGTTAGATAACTCTTTAGGTAGCTTCACACATCCATGCTCAATTCATGGATCCCATCTTAACTTCTGCTAAGTTGGCGTCCCTCTACTTCACTCTCCCAAAATGCAACTGCAATGAGGACTCCCCTCCCGAGTCACTTTCCAGGCACATAGAAATCATTCCCCCCATTTCTCCACATCATGCTTATCAAATTCAAGAAGAAAACACTCCCATAGTCATCCCATGCCAAATTGCACAAAACTCCATCAACAAAAAAACCATCATCCACACAACTACATCCCAGCTCCAAATATCACCATATCCATCATTAAATGAAATGAATGCCACCTTACCACAAATTGATAACTCACACGAGGGTGCATGTCACCCGGTTTCCATGACATGTAACTATTAAATGCCATTATGATCCATGGGGTGGAAAACCCATGTGCTAATCCCCACATCTCAATGCTCTCAATGGGGTGGAAAATATGTAGACCTCTAACATTACTTATTATGTGTACCACTCAAATGCTAAGGTTGTAAATGTTATTGGAAATATTTCATCCATCCCAAATAATAATAATGAAATTTTATATGGGAAATTAGACCAAGTTCCACCTTCATATAAGATTTATTTATTTTTTGGTAACATTTACCAATTTGGAAAAGGCATCTAGCTGTGTAGAATTTATCTCTAAATAGATATCAGGTAAATTTTCCAATAGTTGTTTAGATTAAATCATATTATGTCTCAAGCATTCCTAACTAGTGTGACAATAGCCTAATATCCATGTAGTGTACACATATTATACATGTAGTAAGAAGTTAAAGAAGTTGATCTGTCTCTATTACTAACCATTCATTTAACAAGAATGAGGAAAAAATAGTGGCAGTGGAAGCAAAAACAAATAAAGAAAACAAATGAATAAATAAATTTAGCGATTGTGAATGAAGAAAGGAGTCAAAAAATAAGATCATAGGTTCCAAAGATCCCACAAACAAGAATACAACCAAAAGGTATGTGGGAAAGGGGGAAATGTAGCATACAACTCACAAATACACGAGAAGGTAGAAAATTGTAACCAAAGTTCACGGGAAAGGAGAAAACCCATTTTAGAAACCCACAAGAAAGGAGAACACAACTGAAGTCTCTTACAATAATACTAGTCATCTTAGAAGGAAAAAGGGGAAATTAAAATTTTCATTAATAATAGGATTAAGTGTTAAATAAGGCATTAAAAAGGTGAGGAAGGGATTTTAAATCTCCTTTAATATTCTTTTTAGCTATAGAAGGAAAATATTTGATAATGATAGAAATTGATGTTGTCACAAAATCATGATTTTGTTTGATTAATTTCCAAATAAACTAGATAACACCCAAATTCTCTATGTAGCTATAGGTAGTTAAAAATTTTATTGCATTTCTAAGTTTATCTAATTAAATTTAAAGGCCCCATTATAAATGTTTAATAGCATAAGTGTCCTCATGAACACACATTTTTTTAATAAGGAACATAAAATTACATAAAATATGCAAGTACTTACACACGATCACTCAACACCCTTGCAAGTGGAGAGAAATAAGCTTTAAATAAGCTTGTGTCCTAAAATAATTTTGTTATGGATCACTTATTTCATTTACAAGTGTTCATTTACATTTAATGCTCTTGTAACAACACTCCTAACTATTTTCATAAATTAGTTCCTTAAAAACAACACACTTTTAGATGTCATATCTTTTATAACAACTAGCTATTCTAAAATGTCCCCAATATGTAATTAAATATTTTACATAATTGAATATTAGACCATAAATAATTAAACTATAGTTTATGTATTTTGGATCATCTAACATTCCCCTTTTTGATCCAAAGGTACATTACAACATGTTGTATCTCAAGAAACAATCCCTTGGCTGTGGTAAGGAATCAGTGCTTAAGACATTTTACAAATGTATGTCAAAATTACAATATCAAATGGCCTCTGTTTAACCCCTTAGGAATTTAATTACTTAATACCCTCAATAATATGATATAATGAAAGCATTCACAATGCCATAAACTTTGGATGTTTGAATGAAATGAAAAGAAGAACTGTAAGGGAAACTCAAAATGATATGCTAAGAAACAGAATCTATCACTTCAAATTTCAGAGGAAATACATGGAGAGAGAGGAAACTCGAAATAATATGTTGTAAACACCGAATCTATTACTTTAAATTTTCATCAGGAGTTTGTGAAGAGAAGGGAAACTCAAAATAATATGTTGTAAACATAGAATCTATTACTTTTAAGTTTTAGAGAGAATTTGTGAAGGGAAAAGAGATGGAGTGAAGGAGCGCACATTAATGATTGTTTAAGTCTTACTTACATATGTAAAAAGAGACCCGCAACTACGTTACTTCACTACATTCAAAGAGGAATAAACACAGAGCTAAATTGGAAAGACATATCAACATCAACAGGTGTAGGAAACTTGATCTTCTTTCATTAATTTCTCAGAAAATTCAGTACCAAATTAATAGTCATCCAGAGGTCCAAAACTCGAAACCCCTTTTTTTTTATTTCTATCTACTTAAATACATCCAAATAGTTCGTAACTATTGAGCTTCTTGAAACTACTTCGACTACCGAAACTGTTAAAATTACTTATGCAATCATACCAATAAAACAAATTTAAATTGGGAATATCATTTGTTTTGTGTTGAATCTGATTGTTGCTGATGCGTCACCCCGAAGTGCTGAGGTGTCCTTTCTAGTTATGATGCGATAGCTGCACATTTCAGTAACAACGCTTCAGTGCCCTACTTGACCCAGCTGTCGTGCTTACAATAAGTGCCACTATATGTTTTTCTGCCTGACTTTGCCTATGCCTTTGTGTGTGCGAGCAACGTTCCGCCTTCTCTTCGTCAACCGCCGCAAGGCTTGGACCTAAACTATATTCTGCTCACCCTTGTAGAACATATTGTGTCCGCTTTCTATCGCATTTTAGCGTTTCACTGGTTTTACGTTATAATCCTCCTTTCCTCCTCCGATGCGATTTAACACAAGAAATGCCTTACTTTCGGATTTGAAAACCTTTGGAGTTTACTTTCGAAACCACATCGCATCCACCCACAAATCGCAAATCGCAGATTTTATTATGAAAGATGGGAGGTAAGTATTAAACTGTGTGAAGTGCGACGAGTGGACGGTGATGTGGAAAGTAGAGGTGGGGCTGATCGCAAATCACAAATTGACGGATTTGTTATGAGAAATGGAAGGAAAGCTCTAAAACTTGTGAAGCGCGAAGTGCGGGGAGAGGGAGGTAACGTGGCATGGATAGTTCCCACGGGTATCGAGAATCGTAAATTGGCGGATTTAGTTTATGAGTGGTAGAGGTAAACATTTAAACTTGCGAAGCGCAAGATGCGAGGAGAGGGAGGTGATGTGGAAAAGAGAGGTGGGCCCGCCCATAGCCCACAGATCGCAACCTTTAACACATTCTTTATCGCTAACCCTTTAAACTTGCGAAGTGCGATATGTGGTTGCATCGCATCGCAATATCACAAGTTTAGCCATATTTCAAACTTGTAACCTTTACCAAACGCGATATGCGATAAGATATCTGTCGTCCATCTCTCTGTTTCAGTTCTGCTCTTTGATCTAAACCGTCTGTTTTTCCCTTTGTGCCTCCTCAAAAACTATTAAGTCTCTAAGGGAAATACGCCACTTCTCTGCGTGCGAGAAATTAGTCTGTTCTTATCCACGATGTAACCCTCCTAAGCTTATCCTATGTTCTGTAGCGCTAGTCTCTCCTAAGCTTGCGAATGATCCCGACCTGACCTTGACCGATGTGCAATGTTCTAAACATGCCCCTCGGTCTAACCTTTGAATTTTTATGCACGTGAATGAGCCCGAGCCAACCCACCTTCACATCTCATCATGTAATGTTAATGTACCAACATATAAATGAAAATTCTTCTTTGACATACAAAATTTTACATTTTCTAACATATGTGCTTTTTTGGTGTTTTGAAAAATATTTCCAAGGTAAATGAAAATGAGCCATAACACAACAGATACCAATCTCTTCCCTAAACTTAGTAAATCCGATCCTACCAAGTGGTTTTATGAAAAGATCTGAGATGTGATCTTCTGAAGGACAATATACTAGTTTGATGGCATCCTTTGTGATGAGTGTCATAATGTAATGATACTTTGTGTCCACGTGCTTTGTTTTGGAATGGAAAACTGAATTTTCTGCAAGTTTTATGGTTGATTGGTTGTCGATGAATAAATCGAATATTTCATATATGGTTTCGAATATATAGCGTGTGAAAAGGAGACAAACTTTCTTCCAGAGACGTCCATGCCAACTAGAAGACTCCATCACTATCATTATCCTCGACACACTCACTTTCTGGAAGCAACTAATTTAGTATCATTGGTCTTCAATCACCAAGTGTCCTATCATACTGTGGCTTCTACTTGAGGAATGCTTAAATCCCGCAAAAATCTGTGCAACCAAACAATTTCACATGTTGCTTCCCATGCTGATATATATTTCGCTTTTGCTGAAGAAGTGGCCACTGTAGCTTTCTTCTTGCAACTCTAAGAAATTGCAAGTGGCCCCATGTTCATCAAATAACCTGATGTTAATGCCAATCATCAATACTTCCAACAAAATCTGCATTTGAATATCTACCAAGTACAAAGTTCTTAGTCTTTTTGTAAAGAAGACCAAAAACTTGTGTTCCTTAGATATATCTAAGAACCCTTTGTGTGGAATTCCAGCTGTTTTCCCTTGGTTCATGCATAAGTAGCAAGAGAATAATAAATGCATAAGATAAGTCAATATGAGTGGTTGTCATATAGATCAAGTTTCCAATCTACTGTATATAAGTAGTACTATTCACCAATTCACCCCCTTCAAATTTTGAAAGTTTTAAGTTTTGCTCCATTGGGGTGAGAATGGGCTTGAAGTCTTGCATTCTAAATCTTTTAAGTAGTTCAGATGCATACTTTATTTGACTAATGAAAATATGTCTTGGATGTTGGAATATTTCAAGTCCAAGATAGTAGTGAAGTAATCCCAAAACAATCATCATCTTAAATCGAACCTGCAACTCCTTTACCTGCATAATATGATCATTATTGTTCCTAGTAATGATCAAGTCATCCACATACATAACTGGAATCACCATATTTTTACCCAGTGGACGCATATATAAGGTATCATCAAGTTCACTTCGTTTAAAGCCAGCTTTGCGAAGGTACTCATCCATTTTTGCATACCAAACGCGTGGAGCTTGTTTCAATTTGTATAAAGCCTTGATCAATTTTCATACTTTTTGTTCTTGCACTTCAATTTCAAAACCTAGAGGTTGAGTCGTATATACTTCTTCATGCAAGTCTCCTTTTAGGAAGACACTTTTAGCATTCATCTGATGTACTTTCCATCATTTTTGAGCTACTAACGCAAGTATTAATCTAATGGTGTTCCATTTTATTGTAGGCACAAAAGTTTCTTCATAGTCAATTCCTTCTTGTTGTGAAAAACCATTGGAAAAAAGCCTTGCCTTGTACTTTTCACTATCTCCAACTGGATTATACTTAATTTTGTAAACCCATTTTCATTCGACGGGCTTCAAATTTTTAGGAAAGTCAACAATTTTCCAAGTGTTGTTTTCCATCATTGCCTTGTATTCTTCAATCATTTCTTTTTTTCATTCTACATGTTTTACTGCCTCTTTGTATGTCACGAAGGGCTTAGTGAAATCATTTGTTATTAAGGAAACATTTTCTTCATTTCTTTGTGAACTTCTTGTTCATGTTTTGTTTTGTTCATCGACCTTACATCCTTGAAAAGTTGAATTTCCCATTTAGGTGGTTGATGTTCACTTGTTTGTGGATCTGAATAATCACCGTCATTATAAAATGGATTGATATAAACATATGTTCTTGGATCATCTGAATGTTTAGGGGGTGGAGACTCACTATCAGATGAACTGATTCTATAATATTCAGATGAACTTTCAAAATATCTAGATGGTCTAGATGAAGTAGGTATGTTGGATGAACCATTTTCTGATGAAGGAAATGCAATATCATACCAATGTTGTGTACCTGGTTGATTTTGCATTCTGCTTTTCTTTTTATCACCCTTACTTTCTAATTTAGGTAGAAGCCTTTCTATCTTTGTAGAACTCTTGATTTCTATTTCATCAAACATAACATACCTGCTAACAATAAACTTTCCATTGGAAAAAATATGATATCCCTTCTTCTCATCGAAATACCCAATCAATGTACACTTCAAACTTTGTGAATCTAGCTTAGTTCATTTTTCTTTTGGAACTAAGGCATAGCACACTGAACCAAAAACTCTAGGATGTTTGACTTAAGTTTTGAAACCAAACCATGCTTCATATGGTGAATTCCATTGAAAGAAGTAGTAGGAGATTTGATTCTTAAGTAGAATGATGTATATATTGCTTCATCCCAATATGAAGTACTTAAATTTTTTAAAGTTAGAATGGATCTTTCCATCCCTAACAAGGTGCGATTCATTCTCTTTGCTACTCCATTTTGGTGTGGAGTGTAGAAAATTGTAAATTGTCTTTTAATACCATCACCCCTGCAATAAGATTGGAATTCATTGGAAGTGAATTCCCCTCCATTGTCTATCGTAAGAGTGCCAATTTTCTCTTTAACTTCATTCTCAACCAGTTGAAGAAAAGTATTGAATTTTTCAAAGGTTTCTGACTTATGTTTCAAGAAATAAATCCAATTCATTCTACTAAAATCATCATTGAAGAGTAAAAATATCTATAACCTCCTAGAGAAGTTTGAAGAGGTCCAAAGAAGTCATTGTGCACTAATTGCAAACATATGTTTTCATGCCATGAAATTGTTGGAAAAGTCTCTCGACTTTGTTTCTCATAAATGCAAGATTCACATCTTTCATTTTATTTCCTAAAAGTTGGATTCCTTTAACCTTTCCCTTCTTTTGATGTTGAGAGAGACTTTCAAAGTTTAAATTCCCATATCTACCATGCCACAACCTTATTGGTGAAATATATGTACTTGTTGCTCCTGCAAAATCAGACTTTCGTAGAATGACTCTTCCTGGTATCCTTAGAAGTTTTCCATCTTCTTATCTTGTCATGAATGTCTTCATATTATTTTTAATGGAATTTATTTTTACTAAGCTATCCTCCATAACAACCCAATGTCCTGCTTGTCGAATCGTGATTATTGACAACAAATTATTTTTGAAAGTTGGTACATACCAAATATTTGAAATTAATTTTTCTCTAATGTCAGGAAGATAAAAATTTACTGCACCTTTTCCACAAGGAGTGTGTCTTGTATCATCTGCAAGAAATATCAAATTGAGTTGGAACTATTGAAAATTTCAAAAAAATTCACGTCAAAAAATCATATATTGTGTTTCCCCTGTATGTAAGATCCAAGCATCTTCATAATTACTTTTAAAATATGTGGAACCTGTAAGGTTGTTGATTATAAAATTTGAAGTGTAGTGAAGACACATTCCGAGCCACCATCTTCTTTATCATTAACATATTGTGCCAAATGTTGTTGAAACTTTGGAATTTTTCAATAGAAGTTTGACAATTTTCAGCATAATGACCAACTTTGTTGCATCTTCTACAAACAACTTGATTGAAATCTTTGCCTCTGCCTTGAATTTGTCCTCTGCCTCTGCTTTGTCCTCTACCTTGATTTTTTCCTCTGCCTTGACTTTGTCTTCTTCCTTGATTGTTGCCTCTGCCTTGATCACTGCCTCTGTTGAAGTTGTTGCCTCTACCTTGACTTCGGCCACGACCTTTTCCTATGTATGCTTCTTGATTTTTATTGTTGTTCCCTCTTCTTATACCTCTGGAACTTTCAGTCGAAGATTTACTAGTGCTAGATTTTGTAAATAAGACATCTTCTCCAAACCTATTTCTTCTTTCCAAAAAATTTGTCATGTTGAGCTAGTATTTCACTTAATTTATCAAATTTTAACTTCTCTAGCTTTCTAGTTACCCGTAAAGTTTCCAAGAAATGTGTATATGAAGAAGGAAAACAAACAATCAAAATATTATTCATGGAGCTATCATCCACTACTTGAAATATATCCTTTAATATTTCCTGCTTAATGTTCTTAAGTCTGGAAATGTAATCAAGTACATCTCCCCCTTTTGTCAATTTATGTTGAAGCAACTTTAACTAAAGATCAAATATCTTAGATTTTGGTTGTGTATCAAATAAATGTTAAAATGTTTTCCAGGAAGACCATGCATCAAAAGCATTTTCATTGTGAACACACATTTCATCATTAATTGAGTATTTAATTAATGTTAATGCTTTGAAATTCTTGATCTCTCATTTAGCTAGTGAGACTCCATTTGTAGGTTTGTTTGGTTTAACATCACCATCACATACATCTTGAAAATTTTCATTTTAAATCAAAGTGCTTTCTATGTGTCTTTTCCATGTCTTGTAATTCTTTGAGCCTTCAAGTTTGTCGGACTTGTAAAATAAATTTACCAACTTGGATATTGTAAAAGTAAATGTATGCACCATAATAAATCATGCACCACAAAAACAAAGATGGAAAAAAACCACACGCAATGCCACAAAAAAAAAAATGATCTATCGAGATTTGGCCTTGTCCCTTGTATAGTCCAAGGAGAAAAGTGATTGAGCTTTGCACTTGGCTCTAGTCAACTTCTTTTAAATTTTACAATGAAATTTTCAAAATTTGATTTTTGCAATGTTCTTACAATTTGAATCATTGATCGTAGCCCCCCTTCAAAATAAAAGCTACTTTAAGTTACACTTAGTTTCCCTCAAATCAAATGTTACACCTTATAAATCCAAAATTACAAATTACAAAATTACCCCTTATCACTCCTAATTTACAAAAATAAATTACACCTTATCTTCCAAAAATTTACACCTATATTAAAAATTACCTTATTACTCCACTATATAAAAAAATTACCAACACTTCTTATCTCTCCATTAAAAATATAAATCTCAAAATAAAAAACATACG
The DNA here is from genome assembly GCA_034641835.2 of Pinus albicaulis. Classification (NCBI taxonomy): domain Eukaryota; kingdom Viridiplantae; phylum Streptophyta; class Pinopsida; order Pinales; family Pinaceae; genus Pinus; species Pinus albicaulis. The sequence goes on from CM076581.1 coordinate 396,776,200, forward strand.
TTCACTCTTTATTAATAAACTTTACCTTTTAATCCTTTTAAACTCCCTTTTTCAAAAGTGAATTAATGTTTATGAAGTCACTTGAAAAAGTGAACGAATCTCCTTTCAAAGGTCACCACACACTTCAAAAATTTCATAAAGCATACATTTAAAGAATACGTTGAAGTTACTTACAGCAACAACAAACTTCAAAAATTTCTTTTTTTTTCAGAAGAAAAAAAACGCTGTATATATTAAAAGAAATATATGACAGTACATGATCAACAATATATTCTCAAACTGTTACTTAAAACAGCGAGAAAAACCCCATATACCAAATACATCCAGAATACATCTCAGAAGAGAAGGTAATTCGATGTTCATGGTCAACAAATAACAGGTAGTATAAAACATACCCACGAGATCATCCCTGTATACATTGTAAAAAACATACAGCATCATATTCATGATAATAAGGAAATAAAAGATCACTGAAATGACTGAAAGTAAACTTCAAAAATTTCATAAAGCATACCTTAAAAGAATACGATGGAGAAGTTACTTACAGCAACAACAAAATTTTCAACGCATTTACTTAACAACATGGTCCTCTACGAAAATGGCTTCCACACTGGCTCAATGTTGCATCCACCCTACAGATTTCCACGGTGTTGATTTCCCTTAAATTTTTTAAATAATCATCTGTTTCTTGATACTTCCAGCAAATGCAGCTATGAATTTTTTAATTGATTAGTGTCCCTGCTCAAATGGAACAGAGACTCCACAACTTACAACTCCTCTGGATTCCTGGGATTTACGTTTATTTTCTTTATGTAGCCAATAGCTCGAGGGCAGGGGAGCGCAGGATTTCGATGTAGTGGTAGTTCAAATACTGAAAGCTTTCAGGGCTATGGTACCGTTGCTTTAATTCAGAGATATTTTTCTGAGCACAAATATGAATTTTTCTTCAACTTTGTACACAGTGAAAAAAAAAACACAGCTTTTTTTATTAATAATATTGATGATTATTAATATTTTTATTAATAATATTGATGATTATTAATAAAAATGAAACTATTACTAATTCACAAAATAAAATTTATTTTTCTTAATAAACGATGAATAATTTGCATACTAATCAATAAGTGACAAAGAGACCAATTTGATGGAGTTTTCCAAAAGCCTTTAAAGGTGGAATCTCCTCCTCATACTTGCTGCATCATTGTAGCTCTGATATCATAATAATAGAAAAAGTGTCCCTGAGACACAAATTTTATTAATAAGGAAAAGAAAAATTACATAAAATTTGCAAGAGATTACACCATCACTCAACACTCTTGCAAGTGGAGAGAAAAATGCTATAAATAAGCTTGTGTAGTAAACTAATTTTATTATGAATCACTTGTTTCATTTACAAGTGTCCATTTACATTTAATGTTCTTGTAACAACACTCCTAACTATTTTCCTAAATTAATTCCTATGAAACCACACATTTCTAGATGTCATATATTTTATAACAACTAGCTATTCTAAAATTTCTCCAATATTTAATTAAATATTATAAGTAATTGAATATAGTTTATGTATTTTGGATCATCTAACAATGTTGACCTTACTAACCCTTATATAGTGAAATTTTAATCTTTCCAAGGGATCTTCTTATAAGGGCCTATTCAAAAAATAATTTTTTTATTTATGAAAATGTTATATATGTATCTCTTCAACCTTTGTTAATAGAGTTTATTCTAAAAGGTAAATATTTCGTATATATTTTTACATATCGATTGTTATTCAAATAAGACAATTTCTTCTACGATTGATTCTTCAATATGTTTTTTTGTTCTAAATCCTTATCTAATGAAGAAGTGCTATTATATGATTAGTTAATTGGGATATTTCTCCCTATTATCCATTATCTAACACGGTTAATCATTTAATGGTAATGCTTCAAGAATAAATCCTTCAAGGGCCATTATTCCCATGTATGTTGCAATAGACTTAGTTGTGAGATACTTGTTCATCAAGACATATTTATATTGTATAATAAGCTAATATGAGTTGGGTATGTGATACTCATATATGTATTTGATGATTAGGGATTATGGTAGCTATTATTTGATTTACAAGATGGTTAGAGTTTGTTTATAAATGAGATTGGTTGGTTGAAATGTTTGATTAGAAGGAAAATCATGTCATAGTCATACTTTTATTATTATTAATAATACAAAAAAGCATAATGAACATAAATATATAAATAAACGTAAAATAAATAATAATACTAGTAATAACCAATGCAATGACATATCATAAGTAAGGGATATGACCAACCCAATGTTGAGAAATATATAGGGCAATGATTAGAGTGATTTATCTTTTATTAATAATTGCTTGTGATGATTTTTTACTTTTTTACTTATTCAACTTCTTTACTTATTATTGCTATGTTTGTGTATCATCAAACAACTACCAAAAAAAGAAGAAAAAGAACACAGAATAAAGGCTACAAGCCAGATCCAAAACCTCTCCATTTGAGAGGAAAACCCACAATATCTCTTTTCTTATTATATATTCTCCAATTGACGAATTCCAATACCTCTAGACTAAGATCAATGCCCTTCAAGAAAAAATCCAACCCTTCCAGATGACGTGATTCCTTTGTCCAATCCAAACCCAGTCAAATCTCTTCCAGTAGCACAACCTTGACCTACAATTATAGAATCTCGGCCTCTACTGCAGGTCTGAAATTTCGGTCATCACTGTAGAAGTTGATGCCACACATGTGAGATTATTTTGGCCTTAAAATGCTTCCTCATACCTTCGCTTGTATTTCCTCTTTCTTCTGAAGCTTCAAGATGACTTCTTGTGACCTTCGTTGACCTTCTTTCTGTTCCTTCTTCAAGATCAAACCTACAGAAGAAAAACCCTAGACCAGAAGCAAAAACCCTAGCCTTCATTCACACATTTGAGAGATAAATAGCCCAAAGACAAGTTTTGCTTCGTCCTCTTCCTTCTTCGTTGCCTCCTTCTTCTTCCTCATTCACTTGAAAGAGTGAGTGATGAATGTATACCAACGAGGTTGAGTTTCCTCCTTTATATAGGCTTCTCAAGGTGGACATTGCTCCTCAAATTAGGTCAAATTTCTAGCTGTCATGCCAACTTGGTATTGAAGGGTATTTTGACACTTTTAAGGACAAACTACTTTTATTTTCAAGTTACAATGTTCTTGATGGGGTCTTCAACTTATGAAAATGACTCTTTTGACTTCTTGACCTAGGAAAAACCCTAGAAGCACTCACTGGGTGCTTGACCTATAAAATAAAATAACTTGAGCATGAAACCCATGCTCCAATAATAATAATAATAAAGTTTCTTTCATTTTACAATATACAAGAATCAAAAGTACATTTCATATTTATGAATACCAAACCTAGTTACACATTTTTCAACACTCGCTCTTAACTAGGGAGGTATTCATAAATGTTGCATTGACATTCTCAATCTGAAGATATCTCATAAGAAGAGTCGGATTGGTAACCCATCTGTTTAGCATCATATCAACCAACATTATCATATAGCAAGGCCTTTACTAACATCTCTATCTCTCCACAAGATCTAAGCTCAATGCTGGTGAGACCAATGATTTATAGACACCATCATCATTGTCTCTCAAGGTACATGCCCCACTCAGGTGTTCACAGAGTATGAAATTCTCTGGACTATTATTATCTTGGATAGCTAGTCCTCAAAGAATATCAGTCCATGGCTACTCTTATCTTGGATGCCCTACCTCATCCTTAAAGAGTATCAGATGCCATATGCTCACCCAATCCTCCATTCTGTTTTCCCAAGTGAAGACAAGAATGATGTGTCTATCTCTCCCTATCAATTAGGAAGAATATATCTACCAAACCAATCTTGTCTCTCAAATGAACACACTTATTATTAGAAATATTTTTTGTTAATATGTTAGCTAGCTACTCATCGGTGGAGATATACTGTAGCTGCAACACACCATATTGTACTAGCTTCTGAATGTAGTGATACTTGTTGTTGATATGCTTTGTCTTTTCATGAAACATTGGGTCTTCGTACAATTGTATACAACTAGTGTTATCATGATGTATCATTGAAGGGTGCATTTTTCCTTAAAATATGTCAGATAGAAGCTTTCTTAACTAGAAAAAGTATCTTCTGACTTTCACGGGCTATAATGCATTAAGCCTCAGCACTACTCAAAGCAATTGTATCTTGCTTTATGATCATCTATGATATCATGGAGGATACCAAACTGAAACATCCTCCTATAGTGATTCTCCCATCCTACTCATTGCCTCCCCAATCAGAATTTGTATATCAAATCAAGTAGGCATCATTCCTCCTATCATATTTTAGGCAGTAGTGGATTGTTCCTTGTAGAAACCTTAGTATATGTTTTGATGCTATCCAATGATCATGCTTTGGCTCCACTTGGAATTTACTGAGAATATTTACTACAAAATATATGTTTGATCAAGTATTCACCAAGTAAATTTGTGATCCAATTAATTGTCTATACTTGGAAGGATCCACGAGGCTCAATTTAGAACTCCTTAGTCAGTTCAAGTTTGTGATCATTGGGGTTGTTACTGGTTTTGAATCCATCATGTCAAACTTCTTCAACGTCTTGATCACATACTTACCTTGACCTAGATATATTTCATTGGGTCCTTGCAAACTTCCAGTCCCAAATAATAGTGGATCAACCCTAGATCCTTCATGTCAAATTCGGCTTCTAGTTGCTTCTTACATTCTTCAGTTCTACCTTACACACATTTCAAGAGAAGATCATCCACGTACAAAATAATGATTATTGGCTCTCCCTTCACAACCTTAATATAAAGGTTTGGATGAGTAGAAATTTTTGTGAAGCCTAATCTTTAAAGATATGTATCCATCCTAGCATAACATGCCCTTGGTGCTTGCTTGAGGCCATATAATGCCTTCTTCAATATGCAAACATATGCCTCTTTATATTTAAATTAAAATCCCAAGGGTTTTTCTATATAGACTTCCTCACAAATTGTTCCATTCAGGAATGTAATCTTGACATCCATTTTATGAATGTTCCATCCCATCAATGTTGCCAAAGAGACCAATGAACACATAGTACTATACCTTTTTGTTGGAGAAAATGTCTCTTTATAGTCGATGCCTTCTTGTTGAGAGAAGCCCCTAGCCACCAATATTTCCTTATATTTATCAATACTTCCGTCTGATTCATGTTTGATCTTGTAGAGACACTTGGAAGTTACCACAGATTTGTCTTTGGGCCTAGTTAAGATATCTCAAACTCCATTCTCCATTATAGATTGATATTATTCATTCATGGCATCCTTCCATTCTTGGTGATTGATAGCTTCCTTTAAGGTCGATGGATCTACTTCTATTAGTTTTGTCATGTAGGTTTGATACCCAGAATACCATTTGGGCTTCTTGCTTTCCTTGAATGTGCCTTGAGCTGCTCCATGACCCTTTGCATATATTAGTGCAGACTTCAACCAGTTAGGTATTTTTCTAGTTCCAGGGATTACCATAGGTTGTATAGGTTCACTAGGAACTTCAACTTCATGGTTTGATTCTTCTTCTTCCTTATTAAATTTGTCTTCAAGTCCCAGAAGTTCATCATCATCTAAGTCCATAAGGAGATCCTTTGATTCTTGAATGTAATACTTTAGTCAAATATCACATCTCGATAAATTTTTATTTGATGCCCTTCCTTTATGTAGATATTATAAGCCTCATAAGAGGTATTGTAGCCAACAAACATTGCCTTCATGTCTGATGGATCCAACTTCTTTCTCTTGTCCTTAGGTATATGGATATAGACAAGACAACCAAAATTTAGAGATGATCCATTGTTGGTTTCTTCCTAGTGAACACTTCTTCGGGAGTCTTGTTAACTAGTGACTTGTGGGGACTTCGATTTTGTATGTATAAAGTTTTCTTTGTAGCTTTATCCCATAGAAATTTCGGCAAATCTTGATCATGTAACATTTATTTTACACTTTTTTCAATGGATCGATTATTTCATTGTGCAACTCCATTTTGCTCGGGATTATATGGGACTATCAACTCCATATTAATCCCAAACTCCTTATAGAAAGAAATGATTTCCTTATAAGTGTATTCTCCTCCATTATCTTATCCTAATATCTTGATTCTTATTTTTGTAAGGTTCTCTACTTCAGTTTTGAATTCTTGAAATTTGGTAAATAATTCATCCTTGGATTTCATTAAGTAAACCCAATTTTTCATTGAATGGTCATTTATAAATGTGACGTAATATATATAACCTCCAAATTATTTAGGAGTCATAGGACCAAAAACTTCGGAATGAATAAGATCCAAGATTTATTTTGACCATGAAGCACTGCTTCCAAATGGTCTCTTGGTATTCTTACTCAATGCACATCCCTTGCATACTCTTTCGTGGTCTTCTTTTAGTTCGGGGTTCCATATACTATTGAATTTAGGTTTGGAAGATTTTTAAATGGAGATGGCCAAATCTTATATGCCAAATTTCACATGGGTTTATTTCAATGTGAACTAAAGCTTGAGAAATAGGAGATAACAACCTGTAAAGTCTTCCTTCATGAATCCCAATCACTCTAGAATTTTCTATGCTTGATTTTTTACCCCATACTACAAATTTTCCATTAATGAAAGCTACTCTATCACCTTTCTCTTCTAGACTGGAGAGTAAGTTCTTATGCAAACCTGGAACAAATAGGATGTTGTTGAGATGAATATTGCCTCTACTCTCCAGTTCTATCAAGGTTGATCCAATTCCTCTCACAGGATAGCTCTTATTATCACCAAGCTACATAGAGTAAAAATACTTTTCTTTTGACAGTGTTTTTAGTTGTTTGTGATGGTCGTTCATGTGTCTTTATGCTCCACTATCGATCACCCAAATTCTTTCATCTTGAAATGTTCCAATGAGTACTAAGAAGAGGCCTTTGTCCTTCGTCTTGATCACATCCTTCTTTGGAGAAAAAAGGAGATTCCATACTTCTTTGATACCCATATTGAGGTGACTTGCCACCTTTGAACACTTCATTAGAAAATTCTTCAATGTAGTATAGATATTCATAATTCTCTCTGCCAACCTTAGCTCTGATACCATGTTGAGAAATCTATAGGGAAATGATAAGAGTGATTTCTCTTTTATTGATAACTTCTTGTGATGTATTTTTAATTTTATTAATTATTAAACTTATTTACTTATTATTATTATGTTTGTGTATCATTAAACAACTACCAAAATAATAAGAACAAGAACACAAAATATAGGTTGCAAGTCGGGGCCAAAACCTCTCCACTTGAGAGGAAAATTTGCAAAATCTCTTCTCTTATTATAGATTCTTCAATTGATAGATTCCAAGACCTTTAAAATTATATCAATACCCTCCAAGACCAATTAAAACCCTTCCAGATGATGTGATTCCTTTTTCTAAACCAAACACAGTCAAATATTTTCCAGTAGCTCAACCTCAATCTATAGCTACAGAATTTCGGCCTCTATTGCTGGTTTGAAATTTTGGCCCTCCCTGCAGTAGTTGTTGCCACACCTATAAGGTTATAATGACCTCTTAATGCTTCCTCATACCTTTTCTTGGCTTTCCTCTTCCTTATGGATCTTCAGCATGGATTCTTGTGACCTTTGCTGCCCTTCTTTTTCTTCCTTCTTCAAGATCAAACTTGCAGAAGAAAAACCCTAGATCAGTAACAATAAACCTAGCCTTCCTTTTCACGTGTGAGAGATAAATAGCTCAAAGACAAGATTTTTTTGTCCTCTTCCTTCTTTGCCACATCCTTCTTCTTTCTCCTTCACTTAAATGAGTGAGTGATGAATGTATACCAAGGAGGTCGATTTTCCTCCTTTATATAGGCTTCTCAAGGTGGACGTTGCTCCTTAAATTAGTTTGACTTGCCAGCTACCAGGGTAAATTGGTCTTGAAGAGTATTTTGACACTTTTAAGGACAAAAATAATTTTATTTTCAAGTTACAATGTGCCTAATGGGGTCTTCAAATTATGACAATGAATCTTTTGACTTCTTGACCTGGGACAAACCCTAGAAGCACTCAAGTGCTTGACCTATAAAATAAAATAACTTGAGCATGAAACCTGTTATCACTCAAAAAATTCAAACATCATTTTGAAAAATTTATATAGGTTCATGTGTCAAAATAGGTTTGTAGGATTCATTTTTAAGTTTGGTCAAGGGAAATATTATTTTTTATGGTTTAAGTTCACTCTAAGGTCTAAACCCACCCATACTGAAACTCCTTCATGTCACATCATTCTTCATTCTCCGATTCATTTAATTTTCCAAAGTTTTTTTTTTACCGAAAATGCTAAATTAGCCAAGAAACCACAGTTTCGTAGCGAATTACACTGTAAAAATTCACTTTTTGCTACGAAATTGGCTAATAGTTTCGTAGCGAATATGAAGCAAAACTCTGTTTTTTGACTTTGAGAAGTCAACTTCAAAGGCATTTTATGAGCAACTGAAAACGAATTATGGAAATATGAAAGAGGTTTTTCTTCATAACAAACCTAACTACAAAAACCTCTCTCAGTTCTTCAAATGCATTAGGAGGTGGTAGAAATTGATAAATTAAAATGCACTACAAAACTGTTGTTACGAAACTGTCCTGTACAAGACTGTTTAGCAGTCAACTTCAAGTTCAGTTTCTAGCCAAATGAAAATGTTTTTTGGAATTCGAAAAGAGGTTTGTCCTCCTAACAGCCCCCACTACAAAGACCTCTCTTAATTTTCTCACAGGTGTTATCAGTTGGGAGATACAAGGATTTCATTGAAGCACTATTTTCAGAAACAGAGTTTTCCTGTTTTACACATGTTTTTAAAATGCAGTTTCTAGATAGCAGGAGATGTGTTTCAAAAAAATAAGAAATTATTTTATTCAAGACATAATGGACTACAAAAACCTCCTTCAATATCTCAAAATACATCATGGATTAGGAGATATAGGCTCTGTTCCAATACCTATTGTTCAGGAAAAACCAGGAAAAATCTGCAAGGATGTCTTAAATATGAGGAAGAAATACCTCAAGGAAACTAAAATGAAGTTGGTTTATGGTTTGTATGATTTGTAGATGATGAAAACATGTTATATTATAATTTTTTGAGCAATTACAATTTTCATTTAACAAATTTATGAAAAAATTTGCACTCTCAGCAGTTTCGTAGCACCTCCATGCTTAAAAAGCAGAAAAGCGCTACGAAACTATTGTAGTTGCGTTTTTGCTTCATTTGATCAGTGTTAAAAGTGTTAAAAGCTAAGTTAAGGGCTGAAAATGTTATGAGAGATGTGCTGGAGGGTGATAAAGATGATGCAAGAGGAAAGAGTCATAATTTTTTAGAACAAAAGCTTGTAAGGCAGCGCTACAGAAAGCGCTACGAAATTGCTGTGTTTTTGTAGCACAACATATTTCATCTTTTGGAGCAGCCTTTAAAGTGGTTTTTGAACAACTAGAGTGTTGGAAATATGATGCAGAGTGTTTTCCTTGATGGCAAATCGTGGTTGCCATCAAGTCCAAAGGGGGAGATTGTTGGAAATATGATGCAGAGTGTTGTCCTTGATGGCAACCCACTTGATGAAGATGATGGAAACCTACTTAATGAAGTTGTCCTTGATGCTTGATGAGTTTATTAATGATGTAAATCTGATGTTCAACAAGCAGCTCAGAAGGACCAGAGAGAGCAATCTTCAGTATGTGCCAGAACAATGATGAAAAGTGTATGTTACAAGGCATACGCGGGTTTGTTAAGGAGAAGGCGTGTATGCAGGCGGAAAAGTACGTGCCAAGTCGCGTATGATCAATTGCGCTCTAAATGTGTAAAACCAGGGGTTACTACCATGGTATTGACCCATTGTATTGAGTGCTGGAATATCTATTTGATCCTGTCCAGGAATACCATCGGAAGTGGTGTGGTTTTGGCTCATGGTATTGATAAAGGCTAAACCTATATAAGGAGTAAAGAATAATAGTGCAAGGTGTGCATCAGTAAGGGTTGTGAATGAATAAATCTCTCTAAGGAATATCTGCATGGATGAACTCTGTTCTTGATTGATAGATCTGAATCTATGATGCACTTATGAAGAAATTGATGAAGAGGGTTCTCTAGATCTGAAATGTATATGTATTTTCTAGATCTGTTTATGGATTGTTTAGATCTGTGATGAGGCGAAATACTTTCTGAAGTAAGGGATGAAATCTGACTTGTTTATCTGATCTGAAGAGCTGCACAGTCCTGAAAAGTTACAGATGTATACGCAGGTTCGCTTCAGTAAAAGCGCGTGTATACGCGGGTCTGCTTAAGGAAAATCGCGTATGGGCAGAAAGGGTTTTCTGAATAATGCACTGAAGTATACGCTGGTTGGTCTGCATGAAATCGCGTACATATGCAGGTTCGGTGAAGTAAAAGCGCGTATGTGATCTAGGGTTTTACTGAAGTATGTGGTATGAAATGTCTGATCTGTTTTGCTGCTATCTGTCAATGATGTATTCATACAGAACTGGGTTGTTTGAATGATGAATATGCTGCTGATTATGTTAATTGAAGATAAAGTTGTTGGTTGATTGTTTGATGATTCAATGAATGAATTGATGGGGTTATAAGTTTCAGTTTGATGAATGTTGAGCTTAAATGTGTAGAGTGGGTCCAGTCTGAAAATATGATGAAAAGTGGCCTACAAGGTATGTTGTGTGGAAGCTGTTGGATCCAGTATGAAAATTGATGAAACGTGGTCCGCACAGGTGCTGAAGGTCGAAGCCTTCAGTGAGTGGGTTGTAGCTCCCTTCCACTGGTAGCTGGTAAACGAGTGCATGGGGTAGTGGCTCCCTTCCAGGAGAGGCTGGTAAACGAGTGCAGGGGGTAGTGGCTCCCTTCCAGGAGAGGCTGGTAAATGAGAGCAGGGTGTTGTAGCTCCTCTCGGCTGCCCTTTAACCACTCGACCAGTTGCTGTAGCCTTCTCAGGCCCTGCCTCGCGTGCCGGCATGAGTCTCGCCGCGCACATGGTTGGAAGATGTTTTCTTTATATAATAAATATTGATACTCGTAGCGGTGGTTTTCTCCGACTCTGGGTTTCCACCCAACTCGGTGTTCTCGTGTGATGCTTATGTGTGATGGTTTATTCGTTATTACCGTACACAGATTACCGTTATTAAATCATCAAGAATGAATGTTGCATAGATCTAAGTAAAGAATTAATGGTATAATAAGACTGTGATATACGCAAGTTTTATGAAGGATATCCGTGTGTATACGCTAGTTGGCTTCAGCAAAGTAGCGTATGGGTTTTTAGAGAATGAAAAAGTAAAAGTTTGAGTAAGTCCTAAATACTGATTCAAACCCCCCCCCCCCCCCTCAGTATTTTTCCCAACAATTGGTATCAGAGCAAGTCCTTCTGCAGAAGCTTGATCGCTTGAAGAAGATCCATCACAATGGGAAAGAAGAAAAATAAGAAGGCTACTCAAGGAAAGGAGATATCTTAGAAAACATGTGCAGCAGAAAATGAAGAAGATGAAACAGGTAGTGATTGTTGTTCTTGTGATATTCTTCTTTGTGCAAGCAATGGTGAAGATAGTGAAAGTAATGCTATGGACCTAGAAGAAGTTATCAAAGATCAACAAATAATATTTAATGAGAAGGAATCTGCCTACAAAGATTTGATCTCTAGACTGAAAAGGATGTACGATAATGTATCCAATCGAAGTAAAGGACTTGAAGCAGAAATCATCTCTCTAAAAGCAGATCTGGAAAAATCAAATAAGAAGAATGAAGAACTTGAAGCAGAAATCATCTCTCTCAAAGAAGATCCGGAAAAATCAAATAAGAATAATGAAGAACTCATCTCCCTGAAAGCAGATCTCGAAGCATAAAATAAGAATAATGAAGAACTTAAAGAAGAAATCATCTCTCTGAAAGCAGCATCATATAAAGAGAGTGAAGAACTTTTACAAACTTTTGAAGCACAAGAAAATGGGTTGAAGGAAGAGATTTTAAAATTGAATGATCAAGTAGAAGAAGGAAGAAAGGTCGAAGAAAGTATGAAGAAGCAATGCCAAATATTGGAGGTTGAGGTAAATATTTTGAAAGGTAAATTAGAAGAAAAAGATAAACTCTTGAGGTTTCAAGATAGTACTAAGATTCTGGACAATATTCTTAGTAGTCAAAGGTCTCCCTTTGTTAAATTTGGTCTTGGTTTTCATGAAACTGTTAAAGGAGAATCTAGTTCACAAGGAAGTGCTAAAGATTCAAAGGATATCAATGCAAAACCTGAAGTGTTGGAAGAAACAAAAGGTCAGCCGACAATCATGAACTCTCAAAAGAAATCATTCCCTCCTAACTATAGAAGCATCAATAATGTTGAATGCTTTAAATGTCATAATTATGGGCATGTTGCAGCCAATTGCAGAAGCAAAATGTTTCAGTCACATACAAACAGATTCTACACAGAAAGGTACTCTGGTTTCTTCAAGGGATATTGTTTTTCATGTAGCAAGTATGGTCATAAAGCAGCTGATTGCAATAGAAGAAAGAATAGAAAAACACATTATGATCCTTATGCTTACTTTTCTGCTCATGCAAGATGTTATGCCTGTAACAAGTATGGACATGTAGAAAAAGAATGCAGGATGAGTAGATCTGAGAAATCGGACAATTTCCAGCACACAATAAGAAAATTCAAGCAAAGATGGAAAAAGAAGGAGGACTGGTCAGAAACGTAGAGAATATTGACCCTACTACAGTCATCCACTTCTAAAGCTTACTTCTCATAATGACTGCAGGAATGATGTGAGATACATTCCAGGGATTAGTAATGTATCATCACAGGGGGAGCAATGTATGATGATTCCCATGGTTGGTTTGGTAATTCTGGTTATGTTTATTTCTAACAGTGCATATGATGTGAAGAAGACAGGTACAGGTGGTACAAATTCAGGGGGAGATGAAGGTGTGAAATTTTTAGTATTTCACTTTCCATATGCGGGTTTCGTGAACAAAAGCCGCGTATACACGCGAGTTCCTTTGGAGAAAGAAGCGTATGCTTTTCTGTTAAAGAAAACAGTGATTCAGCTCAAGAACAGGAGTACAGGTTCAGGGGGAGCATCAGTCTAATTACTAATGATTGCATTGTTGGAATTGTATCTGCTTATTCCTTAGTACTCGTAATACTTATGCTCAAATGATGATGATATGATACATGGTTTCTTATGGTGAGTTTATGGATGAGCCCTGTTTACTTTTGATGAAGAGTATCTGTTGTTTTCACACATGGATAAGATGGAAGTCTTATGATTCAGAAATAAGGATAGATCATGCAGATTTTGTTGATGATGATTTTTGTCACGGTTGAAACCTTTTTTCCTACACATGCTACATCATGATAAATCTTGAAGATATTGGTGATATCGGATCACATGGATGATTTCTTAATATGTATTGTCTATTGAAGAAGTTGTTCTGGTATAATGATTCCTCTTGGGAAGAATTTGTTGATGCTGCAACAATTCTGAAGGCTTGGTTACTGATGCACTTACGCTACAAATGTTGGATGACACTTGAAAACATAGCTATATTGTTCTATCTTTCTTCTCTCATATATCTCAGGAAAGCATTCGAATATCTCAGACGGAAGCTGGGAATTGTCTCTGCCATGTACAAGATCAGAATTGCTTAAAATCAGAAGATTAAAATTGGATACGCGGATTTCCTGAAAGATAGTCGCGTATATACGCGAGTTCATACACATAAAACCGTGTATGGGTATTTGCTGACAAAATTATTCTGGGTCAGCATTCTTTCAGCACAACTGCTGTACTGTTTGGTATCTCTAGTAGTGTTCCAATTTTCATAATTATGTTTCATTCTCTGATATTGTTGATGAAGATGCCTTGATGATTGGTTGTTGAAAGTGTTCAGGTTGCACAAGCTAAGGAGGAGTTTTGGTCATATGGAAAGGATGCATTGGATGCACAGTTTCAGAGGGAGCATTAGCCTTGCTTAATTATGCATTGTTGGCATTATGATGGTTCTAATTTATGATCTCTCTCTTGAGCTCCTTTTGATGTTGGTCATAAAAATTCATATTTGTATTTTGATGAAAAGGTCATGTTGAGACCTATGATGTAAAATTGTAATATTCAGTCATGTAAGGACTTGTTCAAATGTGTAAACTCACTTAGTTGGGTAGTTGAGTCAAATGTGTAAACCCACTTGGTTGGGTACTTGAGTCACATATGTAAATCCACTTGGTTGGATCATTGATGTAAGGAAGAGTCCTTGGTGATAGGAAGGTCATAGAGTCATGTACTTCATTGAAAATATGTTTTTAAGATTTGGCATGAACTCAGGGGGAGAATGGTAACTTCAGTGCACATTAGATCAACAGAGCTCTTCTGTCTACATGAGGAGAAAAACCTTGTCTTGGTTTTGATCCGCCCTTTTCCCTTGATGTCAAAGGGGGAGAGTATCATGGTGTTTGAATAGGGGGAGAATATCATTATGCTTAATGTATCTATCTGTTGTGGTGATCAAACACCATCATGGTTGCCATCAAGTCCAAAGGGGGAGATTGTTGGAAATATGATGCAGATTGTTGCTCTTGATGGAAAATCGTGGTTGCCATCAAGTCCAAAGGGGGAGATTGTTGGAAATATGATGCAGAGTGTTGTCCTTGATGGCAACCCACTTGATGAAGATGATGGCAACCTACTTAATGAATTTGTCCTTGATGCTTGATGATTTTATTAATGATGTAAATATGATGTTCAACAAGCAGCTCAAAAGGACTAGAGAAAGCAATCTTCAGTATGTGCTAGAACAATGATGAAAAGTGTATGTTACAAGGCATACGCGGGTTTGTTAAGGAGAAGGCGTGTATGCACACGGAAAAGTACGTGCCAAGTCGCGTATGATCAATTGCGCTCTAAATGTGTAAAACCAGTACTATAACGAGTACAATTTTTTGTGTTAATGTGCCAGAATATCTATTTGATCCCGTCCGGAAAACCATCGGAAGTGGTGTGGTTTGGCTCATGGTATTGATAAAAGCTAAACCTATATAAGGAGTAAAGAATAGTTCAAGGTGTGCATGAGTAAGGGTTGTGAATGAATAAATCTCTGAATATACGCATGGATGAAATATTTCTTGATTGATAGATACGAATCTATGATACCTATGAAGAGGTTGATGAAGAGGGTTCTCTAGATATGAAATGTATATGTATTTTCTAGATCTGTTTATGGATTGTTTAGATCTGAGATGAGGCGAAATAATTTTTGAAGTAAGGGATGAAATCTGAGTTGTTTATCTGATCTGAAGAGCTGCACAGTCCTGAAAATTTGCAGATGTATACGTAGGTTCGCTTCAGTAAAAGCGCATGTATACGCGGATCTGCTTAAGGAAAAGCGCGTATGGGCGATGAGGTTTTTTGAATAATGCTGCTGATATCGCTGGTTGGTACGCGAAATCGGGGTACATACGGAGTTCGATGGTAAAAGCGCGTATGTTGATGCAGAGTTTCTTTAGTATGTGGTATGAAAACAAATGTCGGTTGTTTCTTGTCTTGCGCTGTCTGTCAATGATGTATTCATACAGAACTGAGTTGTTTGAATGATGAATATGTTGCTGATTATGTTAATTGAAGATCAAGTTGTTGGTTGATTGGTTGATGATTCAATGAATGAATTGATGGGGTTATAAGTTTCAGTTTGATGAATGTTGAGCTTAAATGTGTGGAGTGGGTCCAGTCTGAAAATCTAATAAAAAGTGGCCTACAAGGTATGTTGTATGGAAGCTGATGGATCCAGTATGAAAATTGATGAAACGTGGTCCGCGAGGAGTGCGAAGGTGGAAAGCACTTCGATTGAGGGGGTTGTAGCAGTTGTTGGGTAGGCGGTAAACAAGTGCACTTCAGCGAGGGGGTAGTGGCTCCCTTCCCGGAGAGGTTGGTAAACGAGTGCGAGGGGTTAGTAGCTCCCCTTCCAAGAGGGTTAGTAAATGAGAAGCGAGGGGGACCATGCTCCCTTCAGGAGAAGGCTGGTAAACGAGAGAAGGTTGTAGCCTTCTGGGGCAAAATTAACGTGCGTCTTCCAGTATAGTCTGCCTTGAGTACATGGTTATGTAACATGTTTTCTTTCTATAATAAATATTGAAGACTGAGACGACGGCAGCGGTGGTTTTCTCCCGACTTGGGTTTCCACCTTAAATCCTGGTGTTCTTGTGTGATGCTTATGTGTGATGGTTTATTCTGTTATTACTGCACATGCTTACTGTTATCTAATCATCATAAGAATGAATGTTGCATAGATCTAAGTAAAGAATTAATGGCATAATAAGATCTCTGTATATACACGAGTTTTATGAAGGATTTCTGCATGTATACGCTTGTTGGCTTCAGCAAAGTAGCATATGGGTTTTTAGAGAATGAAAAAGTAAAAGTTTGAGTAAGTCCTAAATACTGATTCACCCCCCCCCCCCCTCTCTCAGTATTTTTTCCAACATAGAGGATATGGAAAATTCATGGACTATATTAAGACATGATTAAATATTCAAGACCATGAATTAAAGATCAAATGATAGCCAGAATGCTCAAAGAAGGAAAAATATCCTTTGCCTAAAAAACAGGGTGTTGTTTCCTATTTTTGAGGAGGTCAACTAAGTGGTCATGAAGAAATGAATTCCATTATCCAAATTCGACCATGTGATGACATACTTGTCAATGATGTAATTTAAAGTAGATAAGGTTTGTTAAAGATAGCAATAAGGAGTTTGAGTCCTTTTTGAAATAGGGCTGTCAAGTAGGATAGGTGTCCCTTTGTAATAAATTTTATGTTTTATAGTTATGCAAGGTGTCAATGTACAGAAATCTGATGTATCTAGCCTAGAGGCAGATCATTTGATGATGTAAGCTCTCTATTAAAGGCCATTGGGTCAAATTTGTTAGGGGTTGGAGACTTTTTGGCAAAACTGCAGCTTTATGTAATTGACTTTGATCAGCAATACAGAGAGGTTTTCTTCTTGACAGACCTGAGATTCTCATGGGGTTTTAATGTTTTATTTATCTACATATTATGTTTAACTACTTACAGTAGATCTCATTGCTATTACTCAGAATTCATAACCCTATGCTCTGACTTCCTTTAGTAATGAGATGACTGTGTTTTTCTGTGTTTTATGAGTGAATTGCCTTTGAACCACTAGCAGTAGATTTCATTACTATTACTCAGAATTCATAACTCTATGCTCAGACTTCCTTTAGTAATGAAATGATTGCGTTGACCTATGTTCTTGAGTGAATTTTCTTTGTTAAAGACCCCTATTTGCCTCAGCTTCCATGTTAAGAAACCTTGCCACTGAACCTATAGATTTGTCGACTCCATAAGCCCAATGGTAGTATTAGCCTTCATATTTTCACAGTAGTCTAACTAGACTGCTTTTTTTCCCTGAAAATTATTGAAATTCAGGTAAGATTTTAAGAAAATCCGACAAGGATTTTTGTAAATCCAGGTTATAGCTATCAAATTTCAATATTTTGGGTGTTCTAGAGGTTTTCGATGGTGCTGAATCCATTTCCACCATCAAAAACATGATTTAAACACTCTTATTACAAGATTTCTTAAAAAATAATTACCCGTATTCCGACCAATTTTAACTGTCCGGGCAATTCCTCTGGCTAGATAGACAACTCCCATATTTTCAACATGCAAAGATACAAAACCAAGACACAATTCATAGAGTTAGCCATCTATATTTATCATTAATCAATATCATTAGCCCTTGAGAGAGCCCTCTCAGGCTGAGGAGTCTAAGCCTCAGTCACAATATTGGTTTGAAATAGTTACACTGAAGTCGTCTGATTAGCAGCCAATCAGGTAAGATTTTGGTGATAACAAAACCCATGCTCCAAAAATAATAATATTAAAATTTCTTTCATTTTACAATATACAAGAATCAAAATTAAATATCATATTTATGAATACCGAACCTAGTTACACATTTTTCAACACCAAAGGGAAATGATCCATTAACCACCATAACTAGTAAATGCATATGTATCTCACATGATATTTTACTTATCAACCATATCTTATGTTTTAGTAAATTATATAATATTTGTTTATACTTGGATTTAAATCTATTTTCCTTAGGTTGGATATTCCCTAAATAATGAACTCTCATTCATTTTATTTGGTATTAGAGTCACATATATAAATAAGACCAACCATGGAAATTAGCCATATATTCTTGTTGAAAGATCCATAAAACTAGGAAATGTGCAAGGAAGTTTTGTAACATCATTTGGACCTTTTTATATCCTCATTAAAATGCTATAAAGGGATATACTTTTGAGGGAATGAGAAACAATGAAGGAATTCCTCTTTTGTTGTGATAGGCGAGTAAAGTGGGTGCATGAAGTTTCTCTTTATGTTGCAGAACATGGTAGTGTAATTATCCTAGTTTGAATACCTTATAGGTTGAACCTAGAACCATTGTTCCTAATTCACCCTAGTGGTATCATAGTTTGGCTATGAGGGCGGAATTCTACAGTGAATTGCGTATGATTGGGTGGAAATTGCTTAGCCTGTTGGGTTTTTTTGATCATCTTCGTTGCATTTAAGTTTCTTCTTGTTTCTATTATGATATCACATTTATGAACTAGGCATTATCATTCTTGGTAGCTTCTAGTTATTTCAAATCATTTTCTTCCTTCCCTATGATTTGAGGATAATATTGTTTGGAATTTTACTTAGTCCACATTCCATTAACTTGCAAATTGCATACCTTGTTGAGAAATAGTGAATGTGTCTTGGTTAATGGGAATGATCATTTAGGAAAAAAATGGAGTCAATCCCAACAAAACATATATCACCAATATTATTGCTATAACATTTTTTTATCATTAGTAACTGGTTTCATGAGTTTTTTTAACATGGAGCCTTTCTTGTAGAAAATGTAATCAAACTTTGTCACAATGCAAAATGGTGGATTTTCCCTAAAACCTTGGTCATATGGATTAGTCATAAATATGAATAGAATTAAGCACAAAGGTATGAAAGAGATAAATAATAGTTAATTTTTCTAACTTAGGTATTTAATATTTGGACCTAGCTCTTGGTCATATGGGTTGGTGGTGGTTGTGACTAAAGCTAATAAAGAAATGGAACAAAGGGTCAAGAACCAATGGGAAGAAAATGTTTTAGTCATATCAATTATTTGGATAGAAAAAATTTGAATTATTTATTTATTAAATTATGGGAGAACCCATAGATAGGACCAAGAGGATATAGAATTCTTTTGTCTATCTATATACAAAAGTCTTGAAATCGAGACTTTTCCTTTAAAACAACTTTTGAAAAAATCTAGATATATGGATCTAGATGCTTCCCAAAACTCTAAATGTTGGAATAATGTTGTGGAACCCTTGATCTAGAATTCCTTAATAATTCAAATTTCTCAAAAGTCCAAATCTGAATTCCAGTGAGGCATGATACATGGTAGACATGTGAGGGTCCATGTTAGCAATCAAATCCCTTACATGTGAGCAGGTGTTAATGTGGCATGTTGACATGGCATGATGATGTGGTTGGTTGATGTGTTATGATGACATGGAAAGGAGGATATATAAAGATGGTATGGAATGCCAATGTGGTGGGATGACATGTCAAGAAGTCAACATGGTGGCTAATGTGGTGTCTATTATGACAAGTGACGTGGATATCAGGAGTTTGAAATTTTAAAAATCTGGAAAAAATCCCTTTTGGGTTTTTTCAAGATGTTAGATTTTATATATATTTAGAAATCCAAATATTTAGAAATTGAGATTTTGATATGCACTAGCGTGTCATAGATAAAATGATTATAGAGGAAATTAGCACTGAAATGGAAGGTCAGATGGCAGTCGTCATGGAAATGGCATGGGTAATGGATGTTCCACTGTCATGAATATAGAAATCCAAGTTTTTGTTTAATGGGAATTTATGGAAACTTTTGGATCTGAATACAATTGTTGGATCGATGAACTACGTGCCTATGTCGGGTTCGAGAATCCAAAAGAACTGAGAATGGGAGCAACGAAGAATAATTGAAAAACTAGATCTAGATATGACTTCACAAGCTAACACAAAGTGGTGGTGACATGTGCGAAAGAGTGATAAGTGTAAGCCACATCTCAACTATATAGATGTTGACATGGCATAAAATGGAAAATATTATAAATGTCATAAGTTTGTGTCCAAAGCTCAAAATATGATAAAATTTATATCGCTGGAATGCTCTTGGAAAGAAAAAGAAGATAGTGGCCTCAAAAAGGAGGTTTGAGATGATTAAAGCAGGAAGATATTTGATATTCCTATTTCCTTAATGTATCCTAGAAAGTTTAGGTTGCAACAAAAAAAAGAGTCTTCAATAAAGGAATTGTAAATAAAGTCTTATGTTTTATCCTTTCATTATCTTTTTTTTTTTTTAATTTTAATAAAATGGGGTGTGTTACAACTAACATACATTTATCTTAATACTAGATCTATTCAACACTAAAAGGAATAAAACAATGAGGTTCACACCATTCATTAGTTAAACAATTAGTGATTAAGATGAACATGGATGAGCACTACAGTTATTTTGATGCAAATAATAACTTTATCTTCATCATTTTACTCAAATCATCATGAGATCGAAAAATTATTTGCATCGACTACAAAATGAAAATTATTATCCCAAAATTAATTGTAATTGTTGATCTCATAAACACATATATACTTTTTAAAAAATAAACAAATATTAAAAGCCAAAACACACTTAAATCCTACAATAACTAGACCAGCAAAATCATATTTCAAAGGATTGAAATTTAACAAGACAATCATCAATACCAATTATTACAAACTGTTAGAACCAATAAAAAAACATTGTGAATTCATGTCAAGGATCAAAATTTTCATTCATTTTAATATTTTATGTAAAATGACATTGTAATAACTTAATATTTAAACCTAGGTAATACAATACTCTACAATATAGGTTAAAATTATAAACCTAGGTAATATAATGATCTCTTGGAGTTACCAATTAACTCATTAAGATCTAATTTTTATGCCTTATGATAGGAACAAACAAGAATTTACTCTAAATTTAAGTACTTTGTACCCAACATTATACATCGTAGGATATATTGCTTTTGGTTCTATTAAAATAAATCAAAACGAAATTATTTAATTTACTAGATATATTCTATAGCATTGGTTTTAATTTTCATTTATTCCTTGTTTAATTTTTAAATATGACCAACAAAAATTTGGTTTATGTATTTTAACCAAGTTTTATGTTATGATGGAGATACTTGTTAAGGCTTGATAAAATACTTGCATAACAAGTATTTGATCAAATTTTTGTGTATCAAGTGTTTGATGTATGAAAGATGTTTAACAAAATTCTTCCATGCTAGAAAGTTGTATACAATAATAATTTGATGCATATCCTAATACAAATATATAATTTCATATTATGATAGTCTCTCTATGAGAAATATTTATGCACATGGGTGACTTAGAACAACTAGATGTCAATGTTAAAGCATACATTTGAGCATAGTAAAGGGAATCCTTGTTGCCAAACAATATCTCCTTTATGAGCATAAACAACTTGAGGGTATATCTCATTGGTTTCATTGTAAACTTAGCAAAGATTCAACTCTTACATTGGAACAATGATTGGATGGTGAAGTGGTGGACACTAGGGTTTTTTATCCTATTCATAGTGTCTATATAATCAAGCACATTGAGGTTCCAACGATGGAGATTATAGTGGTAAAAGACATTCATTTACATTCATTACATGTAAATGATGTAGTTATTAATCAATTTAATGGGTATTGGCCTCCTCGACCTATTTTATATCAATGAATCCAATGAACATGGAAAATAAAATGTGAGATATCTATTTTCTCGAAATATTTTTTACTTTATGGTTTTATGATTTTGATGATCATCATAAAGTGTTTGAGGATCCTTGGTGCATGAAAAATGTTGGAATTTTTATCCTAATTCTATATAAATTATTAGAATGTCAATTTGGGTTCACTTTCCCATTTTTCCATTATGTTTCTAGTATTTAAATTTTTTCTAAAGATATTGGGAATTCTTTGGGCACATACATAAAATTGGATCTTGGGATAGCTATAGTTGACTTATGCACATGTGATCACACTTAATAAGGGTATTCCACACAAAATGATTCTCAAATGGAAAAAGTTTCAATATATTCATCTTGGATTATGAAATCGTTTCGTTTCGTTGTTGTATATGTAAATTTCTAATATATATAAGCTACATGTCCTAATGATTTAGCTAGTCCTCCCAGGAAAAATGAATTAAATCAAAGCCAAATAGATGGATTTTTTTGGAGGAACCAAGTTTGGATAGTGACGTTAATAGAATGAGATCAATTAAGAATCACAAATTTCAATCATGGAATCCACTCTTTTTGGGCGAATAGAGTGGAAAAATGGATATAGGGTTTTCCTCCTAGAGCCAAGTCATGGTAGTTAGAACCCCTCCTAGGTGGAACAAAAATACATCACAAAATTGATACCAAAGGTGTAGATAGAGAACTAAATCCTTCTAATAATTTTTATACCCTTCTTTCTACATCACAATTAGCCATTTTGATTGTTTATTCCAAGGAATGGAAAAAAAAGGTTTAAAAGAGGGAGGGAGAAGAGAGAAAGATTGTGGATTATTTTTTAAAGAGAAAAAATGAAGTGTATAATAAGTACATAATTTTAATCTTCTAAATGCAATGCACTTCGACCCTAGTAATGGTACTATGCATCTATACATTCTTTTTTATAGAGCGTTTAATCTTTGAAGTATAAGAAGCATCTTGAAAATTTAAAAAGAAAAACTAAAATAGATTTCCTTTTCCTAAAACCTTGAAAATATTGAAAGACATTAAAGTAATTCCCAAGTTTACATAAATGAAAGATAATTTGAAATGTTTTTAATGATTTCATTTTCTAAATTCTTTCCATTGACCTCAATAACCGCCATTGTTTATTCCAAAAGTCATAAGTTATATCTATTCACCTAATTCTAATATAAGATATCATAAGTCCTTGAGGTTGTTGGACATTAATATCAATAACTACCATCCATTATTCGTGATTATTTTCCAAAAAATATTATGTTGTCTTAGGTAATATATTATAATTTCTTGAGGTTGTTTGAACTAATTGGAGGTAAGTGATTCTTTCCAAGTGAATACCCATTTACCGTGTTGAAATATTCACTAAATTGGGTATATTGCATGATCAAGGTAGTTTGTCTATCTTGATAAAAATGTCATGTATTTTATGTACTCTAGACATTGATTTTATAGAGTGCTCAACATATTTTTTACTGTGAGTAAATACGCATCTATTATTTTGTTGTCAATTGGGTTTATCTTGTGTGGTTGGTAGGAAGGATTTTTATCCTCCCCGCCTAGGTTCAGTTCTTGCAAGTGAAATGACAAGCCCATATTGAGTATATTTTTGTAATGGATTTGAATTGTGTTGTTAAATGGTCTGGATCCCAATGGAATATCTTACCCTTATCTATGGGTTAGAGAGTTATATATATATCATTTCTAATACTATTTTGTACATGATGTGCACTATGCCCAAAAGCAATGAAATCCCATAGAACATCACACCCATATGAATACTAATAAATTTATAATAAAGTAAAATAAAAGAGAAATGACCATGAGAAATTGATTAACTATGTGAACACATCATCAATGAACCAACCATGTAGAGAATATCTGATGCAGGGGCATTAGACACTGGCCAGCAATGTAGGAAGTTTTGTCCACATGTTGTGGCTAGGAGGGTTTGGAAACATTCGAATTATTACAGCTAGGTGTCAATACCTTAGCTGATTGTAATTATTTAGATTAATTAGAGTCAGAGGAAGTCGAATAGCTCAGTTTGTCTAGCTGTCAGTTTAGTTATTGAATTTGTAATTAGGCTTTTGGTTTCCGGAACGGTCCTCATAGAGGAACCAAAGAGTCACACTCTGTAATGTATATAATTGTACCCTTCAGATGTACATGGGGAGGGGAGAGGAAGAATAGAGAAACTCCTGCATTAAACTCTGTGTATTGTCGATTGCCCCAATTGAATGAATTTCTACTTTGTTGGTTATCTAATTGCCTTGGAATGTTAATTTCGTGGTAATTCGTTTGATTGTGAGGCGTTTGTGAACTAATATTCCGTCCTCTGTCTTTAACTCCTGAAATTGTTGGATAGCCCTGCGGATTTAATCCTGCGCAGGCGAAGTATCTACGTGAAATCGTGGCCATCTAAGTCTTTTCTTATGATAACAGAAAACCGCTTTGCTTACAAAGGAACTCATTGTTCGTTGATAATTAGAACTCTTAACCATGTCGAAACCCGGAGTTAAAGTATACAACGGAGCCCATAAACCGGCATGAACCATAGTTAGTTACTGTACGAAAACCACAAGTGGTTTCCGATCTTTTCCGCACCGCTTTTGGCGCTTGGGTGGTAATTCCGAAGTGAGCAGCGATTCCATTCAGAGTTATACATGTGGCTAGGCCACTGTTCCAAAACCACTGTTTAAACTGCGATTTCGCGCGTTATCCATCGTACCAGGACGACGAGCGGAATAAACGAGATCCGTTGATTTTGGATAGGCACATCGGACGGCGGGCGCTTCACAAAGGTGCGCGAGGTTTAATAAAGGAGCACACGGTTTATTGTAAGCGATTTACATAAGGCACGAGGAAGTGGGACCCAGGACCCCGGTTTAATTACAAAGATATTTGTTTATTAATATAAAAGTCCGTCGGCTCACTATATTACTGCAAAGTGAGAAGGAGTATCAAAACGAAGGTTATAAATGGTTGAACCGTTATATAAGGTCTGAAGGGTTAACATTGGGATATATATATAGGTGTCGAGAATATAAATTTAAGAGATAAATATAAATCAATAGTATTTTTTTATTACATAATATTCCGAAGGTGGGGAAATATCCATATACGGCGGGACCCACAATTTGATATTCAAGGCGATTGAATATAGTTATTTATCAATTTTCTCAAAATTGATAAATAAAATTCCCAAGAAATTTAAAAAGAGGACCACGTGGAGACAAAGAACGAGAGAAGAAAGGAAGATTGTTGACTTTCAGCTGTGTGGCTGCGTCAATATCTATCCCCGATGCAATATTTTTGGATTTACCTACTTCTTCCAAAAAAAATGGGGTGGGGTGTTATGATGGAAGAAAAAATAAAATATTATTTTAAATAATTATGGATAAACTTGGACCAAGAGAGATTATGCATAAAAAGAAAAGTTTCAAAGTATCAGTTGGAAAATATTGAAAATATCTAATTAAATAAAGATGGATAAAATATAGAGTTTCAATAAATATATTCAAGAAAGACAACAGATATGGAGTTTTAAATAGAGAGAAAAAAATATACTTATGGAAATATAGACAAAGATTTACCCTGGAAACTATTAATTAGGAAAACTAGCAAATTCATAATTGCACATATTTTTCATTCTATTAACAAAAGAATTTATAATATAATAAATAGGCATTCCACATCCTCATTTGATCCTAATATACCAAAAAATATTAGATTTTAATGGGTATAAATCCATGGTTTGAAACCATCCAAAACCCATAAATGCACTATAACAAGTCCCAGATAAACATGCTTGGGTGCATGGTATATACCTATAAAAAATATGATGTGCCCAACATCTCCCACTTGTTGAATACTTTGCAATATGCATGCAATCAAACAATCAATTTATTAAGGTAGCTAAGCCCATTAATTGATCTAGGTTGTACAAGGAGTAAAATGAAATGTATAAATACAAATGGAATACACAAATAAAAATATAGTAGAGAGGACAATAATATAGTTAAAACCCAATTTCTATTAATAAATGAAATAACAGAATTTTGTAGAACACAAACTGGATAGAATGTTGGTAGTTATCTTTGAACAAAGAGGGATGGTGGCTACATGCATTTGTAAAAGTTGTTTCAATAGGCCTAAAGAATGGCCTTTTAAAATAAAACATAGAGGTCCAAAAACCTAACCCTAGAAGATGAAATGCCAAAAAAATTGCAGCACCCAAGGTGGTTAGTTTATACATAAACTTCCCAAGGGCACAATTTTTTCACACAATATTTATTTGGCACGTATACTAGTTGAATTGAAAGAAATATCCAAGTATTAAAATTTTTTACTAAGGTCGAGGAACTCCATTGCAAATTGTTTCCCCTTGAATTTATTCAGAACATTGTTTAGGGCCTCAAAATGACCTCAGAAGTTTGGGACCCAAAAATCATTGAAAAACTTCTAAGAAGATAAATAACTATTGAGACAATGGAAGAGGTGGGTGGTCAATAATATCCACCTAAATCATCCCTCCTCCCTTAGGAATAAGTGTTCTCCATTGCATCAACTTCCCTCACCAGATGGGGAAACGTTTGTTGAATTTCGCTCTTTATGAACCACTTTCCTTCGTGAAGAAGCTATCCTGATTTGACAACTTGGTAGAGTTGTTTGTGTTGCTAACAAGTATCCTTTGTCTTGGTGTCCATGATACGATACACTATGGCATGTTCAATGCATTCAAGATTGAGCTTTTTGGGCGAATTACTCGATTTCGTCTTTGGTGTTCAACAAAGGTGGAAAATATGGTTGAAGCAACTCCACATTAAATACTTGGTATAGCCCAAGGAAAGATGAGATACTCAATTCAAAGGAATTATCACACACAACCTTTATTATTATGTAAGACCCATATTGGAGTTGTTTGAGCTTCCTATGGGGGTCTATGAGGTGCTCTTTCTGTAAATGCAACCACACCTTATCACCAACCCTAAACTTATGTGGAACCCTATGTTGGTCATGTTTTTTCTTGTACTTGGTACTATATTTCTTCAGGATATCACAAACCTATTGTTGGAGGTGTTGGATCTGTTCATTAAATTTGGTTTCCCTATTTTGAAACCTGAGCATGGGAGGACTCTATTGGTGAATTTGAAATGTGAATAGCTACATAAATTGGGGCCAGTGGTTGGAACCCTAAGCACACCTAGAAAGGAATGTGGACAATAGAGCTTCAGAGGGATATATTATATCTATGTTGAAAATATTGAGGGTCATCATCCCATTTATGTAGATTCTTATAGTTGTACACATGCAAGATATGCACAATAATCCTATTGACCATTTTTATCCCATCTTATTGGGGATTAATGGTGGTTGATTTGGTCAACTTGTTATCCATGAGAGACCATGTGTTGGACCAAAATGTGTTGAGGAACCTATTGTCCCTATCTAAAATAATGGTTCAAGTTAGCCCAAAATTTACCCAGACATGCTTAATAAAATTTTAACAATGACTTTAGTTGTGATACTCTGCTTGGTGCTAAAATGGCCATATTAGAGAATCGTTCAATGACCACAAACACACAATCATTTCCATGCTTGGTGGATGGCCAACTTGACATGTAATCCATGGAGACTGACTCCTAGGTCTTGTATGGGGTAGGTAGAGAAGTGTAAAACCCCTTCTTATTGATGTTTTGTTTATAAATGTCATAAGAAGTGCATAATATTATATATTGTTGGACATCCTATCAAATATTTTTACAATAAAATACTTCTGAAGTACTTCTACTATCTTCTTCAAACTAAAGTTCCCTACCTCCTCAATAGAATGTGTGTCTCAGATCATCTTGGCACACTCTATTAAAGAAACAAAAATGTGCCTCAAGTAGCACAAGAATGCATCGAGTAGGTTGGATTTTGGAATTTGTTTTCCTACGATGAAAATATGGTATATGGAAATGAAGTTAGATTAATTGTTGTATAATTGTGGCCCATAAGAGATGTCGTGCTCATAAGAGTTAATAATTGGTGTTAGTTCCGAAACCGTGGACTAACTAAGGCAGTCAGTGACATGATTTGTTATATTTTTTCTTATATTTGATGTTCAAGTGAAATTGTTACAGGTACGTGGACCATTTTTATGGTAGTGATTCTATAAATTTACTTTTGTATACATAAATTGTAGAGGGTTTTTTTAGTGTGGATGATCGTCTCCTTCCCCAAAATATAAAGCTTCCACTATTGAAAAACTTGCACAATGGAGTGCATCTCCTTGTCATAGGTGGGGTATCTCCAAACAGTATCTGAAATTGTTTCGCTTTGATAGGACACCAAATGTCCTTTTTAAGTGATGATCGCACTAACAGCATATTCAGAGAAATTTCTCTCAATATCAAATGGTTGTTGTAGGTTTGACAGGGTGAGGATTAGTATAGAGAAAAGGCAGTGTTTTAGATCCTTGGATGCTTTATGTTGTGACTTAGACTAGGAAAATTTTTGTTTTTACCCCATCCTTGATTACTTGACTTGAGATCCAATCAATATGAGAGAACCCCAACATGAACCTTCAACCAGAGTTCACAAGGCCCAATAAGCAACAAAGATCCATTATAATCATTGTGGTTGGCCAATGAATGAATTGGATCTTGGTTACGTCCATATACATCCCATGTTCATCCACAATGTATCCCAAATATTGAATTATCTACATTCCAAATGAGAATTTCTCTAGATTGGTATGCAAATTTTGTTGACATAGTGTGCTCAATACCTGTTGAATGTGTTGCAAATATTCCATCCATTTTTTTCTGAATATGAGGACGTCATCAAAATATACAACCATAAAATAGTTTGTTAATGGTCATCCATCACCCTCATGAATGTCACTAGAGAATTAGTCAAGAAAAAAGGCACAACCAACCACTCAAAAAGGCCTTCTTTGGATTTGAATGTTGTCTTCCATACATCATTTTTTTAAATTGGAACCTAGTGATATCTTGACTTCAAATTAATATTACTAAAGAAATTGGAACCCTTGAGATAGTCAAGAATATCTTCAATCACGGGGATCAGGTATTTTTTCTTGAAAGTGATTTTTTTTAGGGTTCTATAATCAATACAAAGTGTCCAAGTCCCAAAATTATTTTAAACCAACATGATTGTAATCATGCAAGGTGAGGAGCTCGATCGAATTCGGCCCTTTTGGATGAGCTCATGAATATAATGTTTTATTTCCTCATTCTCCAAGAGAGATTCTATATATCGAGCATTAAGAAAAAGAGCACCAAGTATCAATTCAATTGAGTATTTGATGTGGCAACACAAATGAACACCCACAAGTGGAGCAAAGATATGTTTTTATGTCTCTACAATATTTTCCACTTAATTTTTTTTGTGTAAAGATGCATCATGTAGAGGTTGTGATGGTTGTAGTGACCTTCCTTTCACCTTCTAACTGAACCATGAAGAGAAAAAACTTTGTAGTTTGAGAGATTACCTTTTGGAATTATTTTTCTAAGATTAATGAAATTGCAGTAGTTGGGACTACCTATAATATCATGTAAATTTGGCCTCTGAGGGTAGCAAAGACACCAAGGGGATGAGACATAAATAGTATGATGTTTCCACATATACGGTTGTCATAAAATAACATCACAAACCTAAAGTGGGGCAACATCACATAATACATCATGTTTTAAAGGCTTGATTTCATAGGACAAGCGACACTATTGGATGACATGGATGTCATGTCCATGGCTCAACCAACCAGTGGTGTCTGATTGGGGGTGTGGCATCGTCGACAATTTCAATCTCTTCATAACCTTAGTTTACATTAGGTTCTTTTGGCTCCCACTATCAATGATGAAATGGAGTGGGTTCCCCTCCACCCACGTCTATGAATGGAAGAGGTTATCCCCCTCCTCAAGCTCCTCTGACTCTTTTGTTTGGGTCTTTGTGATCATGATGGAAACATAGGGTTATGCATAAATAATCCACTTTCCTTTATCCTACTCTAAATTAGTATCAAATCCATATTTTATTTCCTTTTCTTTAAGCTCCACCAACAATGATTGTTTCAAGCAACATTCATCAATGTTGTCGTAGCGAATTTTGTGGAACTCACACAACTTTCCAGTGTCCCTTTTTTAACTTCCCATTACCCTTGTTTGCCAGTGAATTGGGATAGTTTTCTTGAGGTTGGATCTTGTATAATTTTAATGTAGATTCAAAATTTCTCATGTAATTTACTAAAACATAAGACTCAAATCTACTCTACCCATCTGCGAAAGCAAATTTATGATCGAGAACACATATAAAAAACATGCATCATGATTTAAAACACATACACAAAAATTTATCTATGCGAAAGCAACTGCTAAAAACCCCTTCCTATCTGTATTTCATTAATAAAATAATTTGGATGAATACAATATGCTTGCTCAAGCTTGAGCACAACCTGGACCTGTATCTTTTATCCTCTGCCTGACTGGCTCACTTTGGCCAACACTTAGCCAATTTTCAAGCCCTCCAAGCTCTTATTTCCTTGCATTATTCCTCAAGGAATTAGCCCCTATTATTTAGGAAATTCCTCAATCTGGATCGCACAATTCCTTTAGGCCAATCTCTGACTACATGCACCACTTGCAAAACTTGGATTATTTTACAATTGATAGTACATTGCCCTTGAACTCCAATCTCAACTGGGTAACTCGAATTCTATGCATGCATGTGTTAATTTAGGTTGATTTATTAGTTAATTGGTTAAGCACTGAATTTACACCCCACTGCTAGACTTCCCACTAGTTCCTCCAACAATTGGAACTAGTTTAACTGACCATAAATTAATTTAAATGAATTAAATTTTTACAACTGAAATTAACTCAAATGATCTATATATGTAAACTTGAGAGTTTATGGTGAAAATTGCAAGTGAAATTCTTATATTTTTTATGCAATTATTACATTAACACATAAACATGACTTTTAAACTAAGTTTTGCATAAAATAAAGAATACATCAATACCATAACAACACATACAATACATTAAGTGATGAAGGAGTTCACCCCTCCTAGGCTACATCTCCTGGTCCAACTTCCAATGTTGGGCCTCTTTCATTTTGCCCAAAAATATGTGTTTACATCAAGTTACTTTCCTAAAAATGAAAAAAAAATGTATCCCATGGCTCTAGAATAGTAAAAAAACCCTAGCTAGGCTCTCTCTGCACTAAAAAATGTCGAAAATTGACTGAGTTATGCTCCAGAGAAGTTTTCCTACTACCCTTCCACTAAATTGCACCCACTTGCTAACTGTTCTACAAAATATTCCTTTTTCTACATCGTGGGGTGAATTTTTTTTCCTGCTCCGGCAAGATTCATGCCAGTTTGGGTGAAAATTGTTGATCCTTTAAATTGACAATGTCGCCCATGAACCGATAAATTAGCGCCAAGTAGCACAAACTAGGTTGTAGGATGTGATTGGTTTCAACAGTCTCATTGATATTTGAACCACGCCTGAAACTTGAGTTTTCTCTAGGTTGGGCTAACACCCACCATGGTTGAATTCAAAAATCCCACACCCATTTCATAAACCAAACCTACCTCTAACCATGGTGTGGTGTGTGGTCGAGTTTTCGTTGTGAGTTGAGTTAACCGCCATAGCATATAACGTAACCACTCTCCATCATAATTGTTCACATGTCGTGGCTTCAAAACCGTCATTAACTAACTGCCATTTGCACCAACATAACTATTCCATAACCATAACCTTTAACTATGGTGGTTATCGTGGGTTCCCTTCGGTGGTTAGATTGACCGCGCTAACATATAACTCAACTACTCGCCAACAGTTTCATATGATGGGTTCTGTATTGACCGCCATTGTTAGCTGGTGGTTAAGTTGTGCCAACACATAAATATATTTGCAGAAAGTTAAACTATTAAAAAACATTGGATTATGCTGTGGTATAGCGTAAAAAATGGTTTTTTTACATTACATAAATCTTTGTCGAACCTTTGAATTGTGATCCCCCTTTGATCATGTTTTGGAATATGACATATAATATATGGTTTGGGGTTATAATATGGTTCTCCAAATAATATGTTGCGGTAACGTTTGGTTGGTTTGTGGTGTGGGTCCGGGGCTAACCTCAGGCCCTTGTCTACTCGCCATGTATCATGGTTGGGTGGACCAAGGGCTATGGGTTAACCCCGGTCCCGACCCCCACAATATAATGCATTAAACCTTAAATATGACCTGAGAACATTATATATCAAGGAACAAGAGTGGTGGTATGGTAGATCATTGTATTGATGGTTGAAATGTCTGTGGTTCGATTCCTACTAGGCCAGTTAGGCCTTCCACCAAAAAATTTACAAGGCCAACAGAAGGCCACGTGGAAGCCACTGATTGGTCCACATGGATCTCCCTAATTGGGCCAACAAAACAACCCATAAACCAATCACAACCCAATAAATTTGACCAATTGAAAGATGACACTTATCATCATATAATTGGCTCACAAAAGTACAATCACATGCTTATTCAAATTCCCAATCAGCGTATAGACCACTGATTGGGTGTACCTGCAACCCATTTTACAAAAAATTTAGTTGTTTGCCAATTTGGTCAAAACACGATATTAGGAGCATATGATATCGATTTTGAGTGAAACAAATTGCATTGGATTAAGGGTTATGAGATCTTTTCTTTGGCGCTAGTTTAGAGTCATTTTTATCACTTTGAAATTTGAGCATTATATTGATCCACCAGATCATTCCTCCCCACTGGAAGCTTTTGAACCTCCAAAATCTCATTCTTAGTCAAAAAATAGATGAGGGTATAACTCCCTCAGCCTTCCAGACTCAATCCACTTAGCCTTTCTTGGATTTGTCGCTTTGATATTTTCATGAAAGTACCTCATTTTCCATGATTTTGGAGTCCTTGTATTGATGTCAAATATGAAATCTTGCTGCAATTTCCCAATATATGCAGAATAAAAAACTTCCTTTGAATTAATATTCAAATTCCCTCCTCGGTCTTCAATCAATGGAAAATTATGCAATTTCAAATTTACTTCACTTTGAACATTGTCGTCATGACGATGTTTAGCATGTCTAGCCTTGCACTTGGCTCGACTCTTTACCAAATGTGATCGCCATTGCCATGCACCAACCTTATTCAAAGCCAAAGAATTATGAAAACCATAAGAAGATGTTTTGGAACCAATCTACTATTTTTCAAATATACTTTGCATTTTCTTTTTGACCCATGCATTCTTTAACACTGACATCTTGTTCACACCATTGTTCAACAATGATGCATCCTGATGCAATTCCACTTCATGTTGTTTACCTCTTTTAAGAGGCAACATGTTAGACTCCTAAAAAATATTATCACATGAATTAGAAACCTCAATGAAATCAAATTTCAAACTTTATTCGTATCTTTGAAAGGCTTTACGTTCCTCAACATTTTTGTGCTTAAACATTAACAATGAAAATTTTTGACTAGTATTAACAATCCTCTTCATTTGTCCAGCATTAACAAGAGACAAAATCAATTTATTTCTATGTGCTCTAACAATGTACTCAATCCAATTATTTAAAAAATGATATTTATTCTCGTGGCGATGAAAAATGGCTCTCCTATCATAAAGATATGGGATTCCCAAAAAAATACCACATATATCAAGTGAAGCCACATCAAGTTCAACCTCATCAAGAAAGTTTGCAGTGATTGCAAATATAAATATGCACTTCCTTGTCACTTGAAACTTTTCATTCTCACATACCCAACCTAAAGGATAAGGTTTAGGATGAGGTATGGTTTCTAAATTCAACTTCTTGACAATGTCTTCTGAGATAAGATTTTCTTGTGAACCACTGTCAAACAATTTATATATCTTGGTATATTTTGAAATAACTCTAATGTAGGAAAGATCTATTCTTGCATATTGAGTATCGTTGAGATTATTTGAAGAACTAGTCACTTACAATGTCCTTACCTTTCAATCCCATGGTTGTGATCTTTGTTTCATCCCTGGAATCAAAACCTAAATCATGTTGTGTAGTTGCAGTTGTCTTTTCTTTGTCCTTGTTTTTAAAATTTTTGGGTCTCATCTCTGGATGAAGTTTCCAGAAATGATATTCATCATGGATGTCTTTCGAAAAATAATTGCATGTGATTTTTTGTTTCTCCATCTTGATGGCAACATTCTTCTTCCCTTTTCCTTTGAACTTACACTTTCCTTTGCCTCCAGACTCAAAGGTGTTCTCACATGTTTCATCATAAACATGTTTCCCTCTTGCTTCTAGATGTGTGGCATGTACACAAAATTCATCTAAACTTGTAAGCTTAAACATGAGTTTAGCGTGTGTCAAGTAGCTATGTAAGCCTCTAATGTATTTGAGTAAAGTGTCTTGAGATGATAAATCTACACCCAAAATGAATTCTCTCCTTCTAAACCCTTGGGTATAACTTTTCACACTTTGACCCTTTAATTTCCCATGTTTTTCCAATCCATAATAGCTTTTTTCATGTATTCTAAAGGATAAAACAATATTCTTAATGCAACAACAAAATCATTCCAAGAAGATAAGACCTTACCATGTTTCTTCATATCCTATTGAGTTTTGGCTTCTCAACAAATAAGTTTTGTACTCTCCAACTTTAATGAATCAAGTTGAATCTTGGTCTCATCATCCTTGATCCTTTGTATCCTAAAATACACTTCAAGCTGACGAACCCAATTATCTAATTTCTCAGCATTTACCTCTCCATTATACATAGGAAATTCAAACTTTATGTCAAGTTTCAAAAGTGGAGTTTTACCATGTTTATTTGGATAATGTGGAGGTGTGTCTAGTGTTTTATGTAGAATATGATGATGGTGAAGATGGAGGTGAAGAGAAAGGTGGAATTAAAGGTGGTTTATCACCATTCCCTCCATTCCCTTTTGGAGTCTTGTCCCCGTCTCCTCCATTTCCTTTTGGAGTTTTATCTCCATCTCCTTTTGGAGGATTGGAGCTTTCACCTTGCAACCTTGTATTCCTCTCTTCATAGAGAAATTTCACCATTTGTGTCATGTCAAAAAATGATTTCCTAAAATCCTTCTCATCCTTTGACATATTGTTAGGCTCTCCTTCATGTGCCATGACTGGTGAGGCTTTTGGTGAAACTTGAGGTGAAATTTGTGGTGGATATTGTGGAAAATGTGCTATCCTTGACCTAATTTAAGGACTTGATACCACAAGATTTCCTTCTCCTCTTTTGAGCTTCAACCTTGTAAGCATAAAAAACAATTGAAAAAAAATTAAACCCTCAAAATAAGCAAAGAACCAAAGCTCTGATACCAAAATTATCTGTATATGTAAACTTGAGAGTTTATGGTGGAAATTGAAAATGAAATGTTTAGGGTTTTTAGGAAATTATTTCAATTAAATTAACACAAAACATGATTTTTAAACTTAGTTTTGTATAAAATAAATAAGACATTAGTAGCATAACAACATACATAAGACAAAAAATTATGAAGGAGTTCACCCCTCTTGGGCTACATCTCCTGGTCCAACTTCCAATGTTGGGCCTCTTTCATTATGCTCAAAAATATTTGTTTACATCAAGTTACAATGCTCAAAATGCAAAAACAATGTCTCCAATGGCTCCATAATAGTCAAAAACCCCTAGTTGGGATAATTTTGCACTTAAAAATGATGAAAATTGACTGAGTTATGCTCTAGAGAAGTTTTCCTACGAACTGTCCTCCAAATCACACCCACTTGCTAATTACTCTACAAAATCCATTTTTTTTGCCACGTCGGTTGACAATTTTTCCTTATGCCAGCAATATTCCCACAGATTCGAGTGCAATTTTTTAAACACTTAAATTGACTATGTCGCCCATAAACTGATAAATTAGCATCGGGTGGTGCAAATTGTGTTGTCAGATCTGATTAATTTAAATGGTCCTGACGATGTTTGAACCACTCCTAAAACTTGAGTTTATGTTAGGTTGGGTTAACACTCATCGTGGTTGAATTCAAAAATATATCATCTATTTTATAAACCAAACCAGTTTCAAACCATGGTATGGTGTGTGGTTGGGTTTCCATCGTGGATTGACTCAACCACCATATCGTATAACGTAACCACTCTCCATCATAATTTTTCACATGTCGTGGCTTTGAAACCACTGTTAAATAACCTCCATATGCGCCAACATAACTATGCCATAACCATAACATTTAACTGTGGTTATTGTCATGGGTTCCCACCGGTGGTTAGACTGATCGCGCTAAAATATAACTCAATTTCCCACCAATGGTTTCATGTGATGGGTTTTGTATTGACTTCCAATGTTAGATTTTATTTAATTTGTGCCAACACATAATGATATCCGCTGAGAGTTAAATTTTTAACAAACTCTTGATTATGTGGTGGTATAACGTAACATATGGTTTTTTGAAATTACATAAATATTCGTCGAACCTTTGAATTGTGACCCCCATAACCTTTGATCATGGTTTGGAATATGACATATAATATATGGTTTGGGGTTATAATACGGTTCGCCAAATAATATGTTGCATTAAATTTTGGTTGCTTTGTGGTGTTGGGGTCGGGGTTAATCTCGGGTCCCTGTCCGCCTGTCACATATCAAGGTTGGGTCGACCAGGGGCTAGGGGTTAACCTTGGTCCCGACCCCCACAATACATTGTATTAAAACTTAAATATGATTGAAACCATTATATGTCAAGGAACAAGTGTGGTGGTATGGTAGAGCATTTTATTGGTGGTTGACGGGTCTGCGGTTTGATTTTTGCCAGGCTAGTTCGACCTTCCACCAAAAATTTAACAAGGCCAACAGGAGGCCACATGGAAACCACTAATTGGCCCATGTGGGTCTCCCTATTTGGGCCAAAAAAGCAACCCATAAACCAATCACAACCTAGGAAATTTGACCAACTGAAAGATGACACTTTTCAGCATATAACTAGCTCACACAAGTACAGTCGCATGCCTAGTAAACTTCCTCGTCAGCGTACGGACTGCTGACTGGGTGTACCTACAACCCACTTTACAAAAAATTTGGTTGTTCTCCAATTTAGTCAGAACGAGATATCAGGATCATATGATATAATTTTTTAGTGAAACTAATTGTGTTGGATTCATGGTGATGAGATCTTTGCGTTCGCACTGGTTTCAAGTTTCAAGCACTTTGAGATTTTCGCATTATACTAATCCACCAGATCATCAAACTAGGATCCTAAAATTTATGAATCACTGTACACAACTCAAGTTCATGCCCCCAAGTCGAATTAACTAAGATAATTGAGTAATAAAAACTATATCACCTTAGTTAGCTCATTCAAGTTTTCCGTTGAAATGGAATTTCGAATTTCTCCTAATTTAATCAAGGGAAAATTAAATTAGAAATTTATTCCTACATTTTCAACACTCCCTCTCTATAAGAAATGGGTTATCAGATACCCCAATATTTCCTCTATGGAACTCAAAGTTTCCTCTTGACAAAGCCTTTTTCAAATTATCTGCATCATGTTCCTCTATTGGAATGTATTCCAACAACATGATCCGCCTCTACACACAATCTCGTAGATGATGATACCAGATGTCGATATGCTTGGATCGATCATGAAAAAATGGATTCTCAAAGAGTTTGGTACAACTATGACTATCACAGTAAATAAAAATAGGATCCATCATCTGACCAAATAACCCAACAAGAATCTTCCTCATCAAGATCGCCTCACATGTTGCTTGACTAGCAACCATGTATTCAAATTATGCTGAGTTAAGTACCACAGATCTTTGCTTCCTGTTGTACCTAAAAACTGTTGTTGAACCAACACTAAAAATTCCTCTTGTTGTACTATTCTTTTCTGACACACTCCCTACCCAATATGCATCTGTGAATCCTTGCAGCTTCACTCCCTCAGTCCATCTGTACCAAATTCCAAAATGAGTAGTGCCTTGGTATCTCAACACATGTTTAGTTTCTTTCCAATACAATTTGGTTGGCTTAAACATTTCTTGACTAAGATTGTTATCTTCATAAAACATGTTTGGTCATGTGTTCACCAAATACATAAATGAACCCACAAGCTACCTGTAAATAGTAGCCTCCACTTCCTCGCCTGAAGTGGCATCCTCCATCCTCCAACAACCTACTAGAGAAATGTACATGGTTTTGCTACTCTCCATGTGAAACTTCTTCAGTATCTCATTGGCATACTTTCCTTGAGAGATAAACAGTTCCCCATATCCTTGCCATACTTCCAAGTCGAGGAAATAATGCATGAGTCCCATGTCCTTCATCTCGATTTCTCTTGCAAGATACTCTTTGCAAGGAATGATTGACTTCTCATCACTGGTTAAAATCAAACCATCGACATATAATACTATAATAAACAATTTACCTTGAAAAAAAATGTGGTAAAGTTTTTCATCTACTTCACTTTTGGTGAATCCCAACCTGGTGAGATAGTTGTTGATCCTGGTGTACTAAGCACGAGCTGATTGTTTCAATCCATACAATGCTCGCTTAAGTCTGCACACATGTGACTCTCTATTGAAGGTATAAAATAATTTCAGTTGTTCAATGTACACTTCTTCCTCAATCACTCCATTGAAGAATGTTGTCTTCAGATCCATCTGATGAATATTCCATCCCAGTTGCACTGCAAGTGCTAGAATTGATTCGATAGAATATTAACTTGCTATTGGAGAAAAGGTCTCCTCATATTCAATTCCTTCCACTTGAGATAACCCCTTGGCCAAAAATTTGGCCTTGTGTTTATCGATGCTTCTGTCTGTTTCTTGCTTCACCTTGTAGATGCATCTTAAACCCACCACTGATTTATCCTCTAGTATTGGCACCACTTCCCATTTTCTTTTTTGAAAATGGAATCATATTCCTCTACCATGGCATCAATCCATATTGGTTTTTGGACTTCTTATACTAGTTTTTGCACTACTTCCTCGAAAAAGGATGGTTCTGTTTCTACTAGCTTACTCATCAGAGACATGTAGCTAATGTACCAATTTGATGACCTCTTTTACCTGTGTTGTGATGTGGGTGTTCCCACATTTTCTCTAGCATCATGCAATAATTTGTTAGCTTCACTAGTTCGCTTCTTTCCTTCCCTAGATGTCTCTACTTGAGTGGTTGTCTCCACTCTATACTCCTCTGCTTGTGGTTGCTCCACAACATCCTGAGGTTCTTCCTTTGTAGTCAAAATATCTTGATTTGTATGTAACTGAAGCTCCCTTTCAAGGGAAAAATTCATTGCCTTATCTTCATCAAACTTCACATCTCTACAACCAACTGTCATCCTGAGAGATGGTAGGTACACTTGATAGTTGTGAGGTGTACCAGTGTACCCCACAAATATGCCCAACTTATTTGTTGATTCTAGATTTTTCCTTTATTACTGGGAAATATTACAGTAAACTGATGATTCAAATATACTGAAGTGTGACACATCTGGTTTATTCCCTGAAAAAGCGTCTTCTAGTGTACTCATCCCAAGAATTTGATGAGGGCTTATATTCTGCAAATAGACTATTGTGTTGAATGCTTAAACCCACAAGTGCAGTGGTAGGCCTTGGTCATGTAACATCGCCCTTTCTTCTCCCATAATACTTATGCTCTTCTTCTCAACCACCCCATTTTGTTGTGGGTTGTGGCATGTTGTCAACTCCCATCAAATGCCTTCCTTTTCACAAAAAAATTTAAACTCATTTGACACATTTTCTCCATCGTTATTTCTCCTAAGAGCCTTCACTTTCCTTCCAGTTTCTTTCTCAATAAGTGCTTTAAATCCAAAAAACTTGGAGAATGTCTGGTCTTTCTTCTGCATGAAGAAAATCCAACACTTCCATGATAAATCATCTACAAATATATCATAATACTCGTGCTTGGTAGTGCAGGTTGTCGAGAAAGTTCCATAGACGCCATAGTGGATCCTTTCAAGGATTACATGCGCCCTTCTATCACGATCATTGAAGGTGGATTTTTTGTACTTCCCTAAGATACACCCTTTGCATGTATTATGCTGCTCTAGTTCTCCTTTTGGGAGGCCTGTGGTGATATGTTGCATGATATTAAAATCTCCATGATCCAAATGGCCAAGTATTCTATGCCATAATTCACCGAAATCTTAGCTTTGTACCTTTTTTTCCTTTGTTATCAAAGAAACACAATATTCGCATTCAACTTGTAGAGCTTCTTCACCCAAACCCCAATCTGCTTCAATTGTCCCATGGAGATGTGCCTCAGGAATTCCTTTCCTTAGATGAATATCACATCATAGCCACAATCTTCCAACACCATGATGAAAACCAAATTCTTCTTTAGATCTAGAACAAACATAATATCCTTGATCCTGAGAGGGGAGCCAAACTCCTCTGAAAAGTAACAGTACCAATATCGATTGCACTATACCTCCCAACATCTCCCATCTTGATGTGCATCTGTAGGTCATTCTCCTCCAAGTCATTGAAAAATTCTCAGTTTCTCGTCATATGGAATGAGGCACCACTATCTAGATACCACACACTACCCATCAATGTGCTTTCCATGTATGCAATGAGAGTGAATTCCAACTCGATTAATTGTGAAGCCAAAGCTTCACCTGCCACTCCTCCTAAGGGCTTATTTACTTCCTTCTTGTGTGGAAACTTTGTGGCATAGTGTCCTAGTTCATGATAGTGTAAGCCCTTGATTTTGGACAAGTATTTCTTCTTTCCCCCTTGGCTGGAATATCCTTTGGATTGGGATTCTTCCCTTTCCCTTTCTTTTCCTTTCTAGCCAAGACACAATTTTCTTCTTCCTCACACTTGAATAAGGTCTTGTCTCTAATATTCCACCTTATTTCTTCTTGCACCAAATGATACCACAATATTTACCAATTTGGTAGATTCTCCCTCCCATTTACCAAATCATGGTAGTTTTTCCAGCTCTTTGGAAGGCCTAGAAGTGTTAGGCCTACCAGATCATCTTCTAAAACCGTAACACCAACAATCCCAACTTCGTCATAACATTTGTGAACTTGCTCAAGTACTGTGGTATTGTGTCACCCTTATGCATCTACTCATTTCGAAGCTTTTCCTTGAGTTCCAACTTCCTATGTTCACTACTATTATGGAAAAAATCAGTCAATGCTTTCCACATTGCATACAAATTCTCTTTCCCATGGATATTTAAGACAATATGGTCTCGTGCTCCCTTCAATATGATCCTCCTCACCTCGAATACACACTTCTTCCATTCTTCTAGATTATGAGTATCAGCTACTGCTGGTTTAGGGATATCAGTATCGAATTCCTTCAACCCATCATTCTTCCATAACTGCCTCCATGTGGTCCTTCCAAGAAATATAATTCAAGCTTCCCTTAAGGGCATACTCGAGTCTTAGTCCATAGAAAGCCATCCTGCTAGCTCTAAAGAATTGATCCTGCAAATTCGATTCTCATACAATAACAAGTTGAAAATCTCTTCTCTACTGTGAATCCTTATCTCATACCATGTATAATTTTAATGTAGATTCAAAATTTCTCATGTAATTTACTAAAACATAAGACTCAAATCTACTCTACTCATATGCACAAGAAAATTCATGATCGAGAACACATATTAAAAACATGAATAATGATTTAACACACATAAAAATATATTTATCTAGGGGAAAGAAAATTCTCAAAACCCCTTCCTATTTGTATTGCATTAATCAAAGAATCTAGATGAATACAATATGCTTGCTCAAGCTTGAGCACAACCTTTACTTGTATCTTCTATCCTCTATCTGACTCACTCACTTTGGCCAACACTTATCCAATTTTCAAGCCCTCCAAGCTCCTATATCTTTGTGTTGTTCCTCAAGGAATAAGCCCCTATTATTTAGGAATTTCATCAATCTGTATTGCACAATTCCTTTATGCCAATATCTGACTACATGC
Source organism: Pinus albicaulis (assembly GCA_034641835.2). Lineage (NCBI taxonomy): Eukaryota > Viridiplantae > Streptophyta > Pinopsida > Pinales > Pinaceae > Pinus > Pinus albicaulis. Next base: position 396,818,156 of record CM076581.1, read on the forward strand.
ACCATCTGTACAACTTGGAATAGTTTACAATTGATAGTACACTTCCCTCAAACTCCAATCTCAACTGGGTAAATCTAATTCTATGCATGCATGAGTTAATTTAGGCTAGTTGATTAGTTATATGTTTAAACATTGAAATTAGACCCCACTGAAACCTCCCACTAGTTCCTCCAACAGTTGGAATTAGTTTAACTGACCATAACTCAGTTTAACTGAATTAAATTGTTACAACTGAAATTAACTCAATCTAGGCTCTTAAAATTTAGGAATCATTGTACACAACTCAATTTCATGCCCCTAACTCGAATTAACTAAGCTAACTGAGTGATAAAAACTATATCACCTAAGTTACCTCATTCAAGTTGTATGCTGATGTGGAATTTCAAATTTATCCTAATTTAATCAAGGGAAAATTAAATTAGGAATTTATTATGTATCAAATCTTTCTATTAAAATCGCCTTCGAGAAATTTGTGTCGATGCTGAAGCACACTGGCCGGTTCAAAACGTGTTGACACAAATTTCTCGAATGTGATTTTCACCGAAATATTTGATACATAATTTATGGATCACAGAAGCCAAATTACTAATAGGAATTTATTGCTGCATTTTCAACATATCTCTTTGAATTTTCCCTTGTTCTGTGAGTTATGGTTTCCTTTTCCAGGATTATTTTGCAACAATTTTGTAGATCCAAATTCCTACTTATTCTATTGCTTCAATTTCTACTCAATTTTGATAGCATATCAATAAGCAGATCCCAATGAGGAGATGTTCATGAAATCCATATTTGTTTGTATGTACCTGTGTAGGCCACTATTAAACTTCAATAATAGGTTCCACTCAAAGTCTTCGATACCCAGTTTTGAGTGCATGGCATGGAAATTATTGGTGTACTCCATCTCCATATGGTCTCTCCTATCATAGGTTTCTCCATCTCATGTATTCGTCATCATAGTTCCCTACAGGGTATAATTCCTCCTTAAGGGAATACAAAAAGGTAGGCTAAGTGGGCCTTGCATTGAACAATGTAGACTTAACTGCATTATGTCTCTCCCAGTAACCTTTCCACCAATATTTTACATGGGGAGTGGCTTTCAGTATCTTGAAGGTGATATTCTCATTGTTGGAAAAATTTTGGACAAATTAATAGCCCTTGAATGGATTTAATCATTTATCCAAATAATATGCATCTATTGCCTTTTAAATAAGGGGATATAAAAGTTAAATTTTTCTTTGAATGGTGTCACACCTCTAAATTTTCCGCTTTGTTGAAGGTGCCTTGTCCATCATTTGATTCCTTTGTCATGTGAATGATTCCTCGAGAAATAAATTAATAGAAGATCCTACTCCATCATCTCTCTGTTCTTCCTCCATGGGAGGCCACTTTTGTTTGTGAGAAAATCGTTCCCAATTGTAACTAGCTCGAGACCCAACTCTTTGTACCATAACCTCGTTAGGTACATGCACTAAAAAACAAAAGTTATAATATTTCTCTAATACCATCGTACAAGTTGTATAAAGAATGAAATTAAATGCAGGAAAGTAAATAGAAAAAAGAGAGAGAAATATAACAGAGAGCACAATAATATATTGAAAACCTAACTCCTATTAATAAATGAAATATTTAAATATTTTAGTACACAAATTGGTTAGAATGGTGGTAGCTATCTCTTAACAAAGCGATGACAACTCAATATGTTCACAAAATTTGTTACATGAGGAAACAATAATGGCCTTTTAACATGAAGAAATAACCATAGAGGTACAAAATCCTAACCCTAGAATATGAAACACCAAAATTTTTATAGGCCCTGAGGTGGTTAGTTGGTACATAAACTTATCGAGGGTGCCACTTTTGCATATAATTCATGTTTTGGGTACTTCATTGGAAAGAACTATCTAAGGACTACGAATTTTGACCACAGAAAGGGAATAGCATGACAATCAATGGCCTCCTAAATCACTAATAAACATCATTTAGGGCCTCAAAATGGCCTTGGAAGTTTGGAACCCAAAAATAATAGAAAATTTTCAAAGAAGATAGAGAATCGTTGAAGTAGTGGAAGAGGTGGGTGGCCATCAATATCCACCTGGATCATTTATTCCTTGCACCCATAAATATTTTCAATACTCGTAGACTTCCTTAATGAATATAAAAAAATTTGCAAGCTATAAAATTTTTCTAATGACAATTTCTTATATTCAACTATGCATCTAATAAAATGGATGTTCACTCATTATTCTTTATATTAGAATGATAAGCAAGGTTCTTTGTAAAACTTGTTTCACTTTTACTATGAAATTTATCCTTATCAATATTTGTGTTTCCCAAAAATATAAACAAAGACTTTGTAACTATATTTATCCCTTACTTGCACTAGTGACTATCATGTAATAAGATTTTATGATTGATAGTGCAATTAAAATCTTACATCTTGTTTATCGAACTGATTATTCCACCAAAAATGTTAAAAATATAACCACTTATGGATATTCGAGGATGAACATATTCCACCTAGCCTCCTAATAAAACCGTGTACATTTGAATATTTTATTGGCACCAAGCCTTCCTTGGTAGCATACTTCATAATCTGACGTGCCACAAAAATATATGAAAATGTTGTTTGCAATAGCCTGGTGTTTCTTATCTAGTTTTGAAACATATGTGCTCAAAACTACCACTATATAGTAAATTTCTAGTATGGTACAAACTGTGGCATACATAAAAAAATTCAATGACACTTTCCTAGTGATCATGCTACATGTTTTCCTGCTATTATTATCTCTTTGGACATTATTATGTAGATAACTTTATACCCACAAGAATAGGTGTCTTTACTAGTTTACATTCATGCATCTTAAAATTCTATAATATTTCTCAACATATTTCCTCTTATTCAATCATGGTATCATGTGTTAGATGATCCATATTAATTTCCATGCCAAATATTTTTTTTATATGAAAATATCCTTCATATCAAAATAAGACAATTTACACTTTACATCCTCAACTATTTCCTTGGTATTTCCAATTAAGCATATCATCAATAAACAAAATCGTAATAATAAAGTGATCATCAACATGTTTGGTTTACACATTGTGATTATATTTTTTTCATTTAAAACCAGGTCCCAAAACCTAAGTGTCAAAATTGATACCACATCCTTGGTAATTATTTTAGGCCATAGAGGGATATATTAAACTTGTGCACTAGGTCCTCCTTCCATTTCACTATAAAACTTTCTTGCTATAACACATATATTTATTCCTCTAGATCCCAATGTAGGAATGTTTTCTTTGCATCCATCTTTTGTACTTAAATATATAATACAAAAATGATATAAAAATTAATTTCATATAATTTATCTTAACAACAAGGGAGAAATCTCACCAAAATAAATTTGCTCCACCTAGGGATATCCCTTTTCTATGGTAACCATGTGAAATTTCTACTTCTCCACTTTAGCTTTTGTATTTAACTTCTTAAATTCCCATTCCTTACCAATAGGATTTTCTTCTAGCAAGAAACTTGAATAAATTTAATGTTGTTTGAGGTGTCCATTTCTTCAGCAATGGCTTTCTCTCCTAGAATGTACCTTCTTTTGTATCAACTACTTCCCTTATAGTTCTAGGATCATCATTAGGAGAAAATAAAGCAAAAGAAAATTGAAAATTGGGTGCAATACATTTTTTATTTTTCTATATTCCTTGTGTCTATATCCTCAAGTGTAGGGTCTAAGGATACTCCTCATATAGTTCATCATCTTGTATTGAGTTATATTATTCACCTATCAATGTTTCAAACTAAACATTCTCTAGTTATTTGTCTCTCTGTTGTTATATTTTCCTACAAACACTTTTTCTCTCTCTATAAATTGTATCTTAAATATAAAAAATATTCATTCTTTCAAAATTTTGATTCTTATATAATTTTCCACCTTTATAATAAATATTCACTTTTCTATTTTATAGTCTAGCTTGCTCCTTTTCTCCTTTGGAATATGCGCATAAACATCACAACCACAAATTTTGGGATGTTAAAAATGGTTTATTATTAACCCATGCCTCATGTGGAGTTTTATCCACTAATTTTGATGTGGGTGATTGATTTATTAAGTAACATAAAATATCCACTACCTATACCTATAATTCATGTGTTGACCCTACACCACTTATCTTTTCCATCAACACTTTTATAATCTTACTACATCTTCATTTTGTTGAGGTTGTATGGAGTTGTATCATTCCTTGATATACCACGCTACTTACATAAATCCTCAAATTAATTTCCACATTATTTCCCACCATTATATGTCTTCAACTCCTTTACTCTTTTCTATACAGTTTTCAAGAAGAACCTTGAATTCTTTAACTTAACTAAAACCTTAGATTCTAGTAAAGTAAATGTATCGATGCATTCCTTGAGAAATCATATTTAAATAAGACATAGTATGGAGACATAGTTTCAAAAAATTCACTATACATCAACTACAAAATACCTTCTACTCTTTTAGCAACAAGATGGAAGTTCACCTAACTTTGTAAAGAAATTGTTCAATGATATATGGGATATTATTTTCAACAAATGGGATAAGAAGTATATTCCTTTATATTTCTTAAATCACTCATTAAATTTGAGTAATATAATGATAAGTGGCTCAATGGTGGTCCTTCACATAGATTCCCTCCTTACATGGACAAATATATTTTAGAAGTCGTCCAATATAACATGTCTCACCAATACTATTAGATGCTTCCTTAGAGGATCATGTTAGGTCCATATAATACTAGTGTAGCCCCCATATTATTATTGTTGTGCCCCATATAAGCCCACTATTGTTATTTTTGTGCCCTTACATTATTATTTTTATATAGGCCCTAATTATATTTTGATACTTTCGACTCCTATATATACTAAGGAGGTCTTGTCATTTGAATCATCCCAGAATTTTTCATTGATGTGATCTAAAGGAAGCTCCCCTCCTCGAAGTGGTTTATTATCTAGTCATTGAGCTATATTTTCTTGTGTTTATATGTTATTTTGGATCTAGATACATAGAATTTGGTATTAGATCTATTGATCTTAGGATTTTGTTGCTTCAAATGGGTCATCGTGGAATTTTTTATATAATGTTTTTTCTATGAAGCTTCAGATCGTGAAATTGTTACCACATGGAGGAAAAATATTGATGACGTATGAAGAAGAATAAATGAAACGTGATATATACAAATTAAGGTACCAAGTGCAACAATTTTCACACTCACAAAGAGAAACCAAAAATGAATTGGAAGTTATGATGCATGTTAATTTGGATGCTTTAGAAACAAAAATAAAAGGGTACATGGAAGGTTTGAAGAATGGTTTAGAAGAATAAAATGAAAGGTTTGTCAAATTTTCTACAAGAAATGCTTCCTAATGGTGATAAAGTATTTCGCGAAACTCATGATGACAACAAAAAGAATGTGAATCATGATTTTATAGGCTCCAACTTTGGGTTGAATACCCACCACATTCCAAATATCGATATGAGGAAGTTTGATGGCAAGGATCTGGTAACATGGATACTACATATTGGAGCAATTATTTGATCTAATTGATGTGCAATACTCACAAAAGGTACATAATGAAACTTTATATTTAGAACCTAATCAGTTTGTGTGGTATTTAATGAGTCTTAGTATTAAAACAATAATTTTTCAACTCCCAGGGCTACCAACTTTAATTTTTCAATTTGGAGTCCATACAAACATCAGAGGTGTCAGTTCTATATGAAAAACAGGACATATTCTACTTAAGTTGATATGAATAAATGAATTGAAATGAGATGTGCAGAGACCACTCTACAAAATCCAAAAAAACAAAACTGTTCAGCTTAAATTTGCAAGAAAATATATGATTGAAGTGTAAATTTTTCTACTACATGAGAGAAACATTAATCTATTTGCATGAAAGGAAATGGTAGAAAAGAGATCCTAATATATTTTAAGGAAGGTATATAGTAGGAAAGTAACCCTAAGCTAGTTGCATGAAAGTGAATTCCATGAAAGTAACTCTGATATATCTTGTAGGAAACAAATATATGTTATTGAAAACAAGGTAAATTATATTCTATTTGTAGAAACAATTAAATGCTCAAAAGATATCAAGGTAAACTAATTTCATTCTACTTAACATATAACCAACACTATAGACCCTAGTTGCAGGATTGAAACTACAACGATGAAAGGGAGGTATCTAGGGGGTCTCTATTCTTCTCAAGTTTGTTTTCAAGGCTTAGAGGACATTGTGGAGTGATGAGAAGAAAAAATAAAACTTTAGAGGCAATTATAGGAGTTTTCTGAGGAAATTTGTACACTGCTACAAGATTGCTATAGGATGCCCTATTTTGCTACAAGAAAGCATCAAAGAGAAATATTATGGTTTTAGGAGTGGTCTGAAGGTGGAATAAAGTGGCTAGAAGCTATGGGAGGGTGAAAGAGAACTTAACAATCTCAGATCTATTCAGCAGACTAGATTGTGCAAGGGGAAATAAATACTAATTGTCTCTTGTATATCGGTGAGGTAATTTCCAACACACGAGTAGTTGCAGAAACAAGTAGAAATGGAAGGAGGAGTGTTGAAGGAGGTGATGCTCATGCATGGAAAATGATTCTACTTTACTCTATGAACCAACATATTATATTTTCACACCAAATACATTTTCATGTAATGAAAACAAAGTGATAAAATGAATATCAAACCATTAACTATAGAAAGCAAGATGCATGTGAAAGGATGAGTTGAATTTGGAACATAATCTAATTATTGCATAAAATAAAAATTAATTTTGGTGCTTGTCCACATAGGGTACATAAACAAACTTCCCAAGAAATATCACTTACCAATCTACAAAAATAATCCTTCTCTTATAAACAAAATTTGCAGAAAATAACCACAACTAGACTAAGTGCATGGAAAAGAAATGCATAAATAAATGTGCAGAAAAAGAGGCTTGAGTACTTGGGTTAGGCCCTAAACCAAGGAAACTAAGCTCCCTTGAAGCAAACTCAAACTAGAAACAAAATTATGCTTTTCATTAATCTCAAATTTTGTCAAACATGTAACATGACTGTTATAGAGGTAAATCCCCTCTGCGGACAGAGGCGATCCCTACTAGCCCAGATCGGGTCTAACAACAATCATATCACGCTAAGGTGCAAGTTCCTAATTGCAATAAACCAACTTGCGAAGGAGGCCTACCTCAAGTCCAACGCTGTTGTTTGTAGAGAAGATGACGCACCCTTTTCCTTGCTCCAGCAGATCACAACCCTCTCGCTCACCGCGATCGAACACCTGCACGCACAAGAAACACGACAAACACAAGCGTAAAACCCAATATATGCAATTATGTATCAGTCAGAGAAGACAACTCATGATCATAATGAACAATACAAGTGGAACCATAATCAATAGTCTCATATCATTAATTCATACAAAGGAAAATACAACCTGCCTCTGACGCTGAACCTTCCTTCGACGGGTCGTCAACGGAATACATCTCGGTAAAGCCTGTCGGGAATGGGGACAAGCCTCTCTCTTCGATCATCAATCTCCTTGCTATGATTTGGCACTATGAGGGCTATTGCAGCATTCTTTAGGCTATGAAGGCTCTTGGAGACTTTGGAGACTAGCTTGCAAAGGGAAATGGCAAGCTTATATAGATGGTGGAAGGGGAGTTGGGATCCCTACAATCATGGGATTGGCCCTATCCTCAAGGAAGCTTTCATGAGAGGTGGAAAACCACTTCCTCTACATGGAAATCCGGAGCCAAACGTCCCAAATCAATTTAGAGACCAGTTCAGGAATTGGTTAGAGTCAATCTTCCGCCATTTATTTTTAAAAAACACCCTTTATTAAGCCTGGCGCGAGTGCGACTCTGAGACAGAGCGCCAATTGGCGCGCCCTCTTTGGAGGATTTCCCCCATTGGCGCGGGTATAACACTGGCTAGTCGCGCCAAGGAAGAAAGGGCTATTTTTAGGGTTTTTCACAAGGAGTTGTCCTCAGGGGAATGAAAGTCCATGTCTAGGGGAATGCCATGAAAGTGTTTTCAGATCATGTCACTGCTCATAGGTCACGGAATGAGCCCTCCAATGTGCGGGACGGGGAATTGCAGGGACGGTGACAAATTGCTATGTAACAGATGCCCCCTAAAGCATGAGGCCCGAAAGAGAGAGAGGGGTGAAATGCTTTATGAGAACGTGTCCAACTGAAAACATTGCCGTCAGAAAACCTGCGTAGAGAAGTAAAAATGATATCTCAAATACATGATATATGTGGTATGGGCGCAGCCATCCATAACAGAGTACACAAAATTCCAGATCCAAGGCATGGATGCAGCCATCCAAATAAGGATCGATAAAGAGACTTAGGTATGGTCGCAGCCATCCAATCAGTGAGTCATGTAACCAATCATAATAACCCACAAAATCCCAGCCTGGATTTTAATAGAAAAAATCCAGGGTCCTGCGCTCCATCTCGACCCGAACAAAGTACAAGTTCAAGCATGCGAATATGTGAGCTGAAGTTGAACATGCGCGAACATCGCCTGATTACCAGCCAATGATGAAAGCTGTTAACAAACGCGAGAGGTACCACCAATAATGACAATGGCCCTCAAGGTACTATAGGTACAATCCATGGCATGTGAATCAGTGAGCTGGCGTCGAACACCCGTAGAATCACTCGATCGGAGGCCAATGATGAAAACCTCACGTCGAACACGAAGAACCTGCCATTGAGGCATGCAGGCTCCAAGGTACCAGAAGGGAGTCTCTAGATCATCTTCCTAGATAATAAGCTAAAGTTGATAGGAAGTGATCTTGATCGAAGGTGGGCCATAGTGTTTCCCACATCATCGACGCGAGACAGAGGAACATAATGTCTTCGTGAATTAGGATTAGATGAGAATCAGAGGAAGTTTATGAAAAAAATTAACAAAAATCCATTTTTTTAATTAAAAAAAAAATACAAAAAAAACCTCATTTTTCAAATTAAAATTAAAAAAAAACAAATAAATTAAAAAAATATAAAATATATTAAAATAAATAAAAAATAAAAAATTAATTTAAAAAGATAAAATTAAATTAAAAATAAATAAATAAAAGAAAAATAAAATAATAATAATAAATAATAAATAAATAAAAATCACCGTCACTGCCCTAGGGGTCGTGGGGCTTGACCGACGGGCGTCGGAGAGCTGCTAGCTCTCTGCCGCCCTAGGGGCCGCAGGGCTTAACCGAAAAGCGTTGGAGAGCTGCTATCTCTTTGCCGCCCATCAACCGAGCCCTGTGCCCCCAGGACGATGACGGTGATTTTTATTTTTATTTTTTTATTTAATTTGAAAATGATATATATATATATATATATATTTTTTTAGTTTTTAAAATTTCTTTTTAATTTTTTTTTTTTTTTTTTTTAAATTAAAATTTTTATTGTTTTAAAATTTGTATTTGAATGTTGTTTTTTATTTTTGTTATTTTATCAGTTTCTTTAATTATGTTGTTTTTTTTTTAAATTAAAAATTTTTGTTTTTTATTTTTATTTTTATTTGTCTTTAAATTATAAGTTCTTTTGAATTTTTTTTTTTCTTTTTATTTATTTATTAATTTTTTTGTTTAAAGTTTTTATTTTTACAAGTTATTTTGTTTTTTTTTACATTTTTAATGGTTTTTTTTCATATTTTCTTTATTTTTTTTATATTTGATCTTTTTTTTGTCATGTTTTTTTTTTAATTTTATTTTTATGTCTTATTACTAAGATGAAAATGACCACTCTAAACAAAAAGGATTAATGTTGCATCAACAATTTTCAAAATTAGCTTGAAAATCATTAATATTTTATAACAAATTTACATACTTAATAAATAAAAAATTTTAAAGTACTAAAAAAATGACCATTTTTCTAAATCCACATGATATTTAAAAAAAAAAATTCAAAGAAAATTTAAAGTTCCAAAAATATGCTAAGAAAAAAACAAGTTATTCTACATCACCACTTTTCAAAATCGACTTGAAAATCATGACATTTATAAAAAAATAAAAATTCATAAGAAAATTTAAAGTGCCAAAACTATGCTAAAAAAAAAACGATGATTCTGCATCACCACTTTTCAAAATCGGGTGTTTTTTTTTCTACCTCAAAAAAACGGGTACCAGGTACTTTTCTCGTTTGATCGGTAACTATGTTCACCTTGGAACACCTTCGAGGCAGTGTTAGCGCACTCTCTTGCATTAGTTGATCCTATTTTTCATCAAAACATGTCTTGGTCACATTCTTATGGAATTGCACATGTTTTGGTTACATTTGACACTGGTGTTGTAAAGGCTTACATCCTAGTTGTCACACTTCAAAATAAGTGATGTTTGATTGCTGCTTCAATGTATGCATGTCAATTTTGGGTGTCGTGTATCTTCTTGTCATGTGCTTGGTCATATATGTGTGTGTATGATCCAGAATTATACAGGAACGCAATAAAATACAGAAATACACATAAACGCAGAGATGCAACAAAAATAAGACTTCATTTCATTAATATCACATAATTGAAATATGCTTAAAGACAAAATGGAAAGAAAATAGCTAGGGCGTTGGTAGCTTATCTATGAGAAGTGATGTGCTAGCTACAAGCCTCTGAAATGTGTTACAATGAGGCTCGAAGGCCTATTTATTATTGATAAACAATGGAAAACCCTAAACATCCTAAAACCTAACCCTAGGAGATGAAACACCAAACTATGGGCCTGTTGAGGTAAATTGGTACATCAATTTCTCAGGGTCGTAACTTTGGCATACAATCTTTGTTTGACGCACATGATACCTCGTTAGAAAGATTTATCTGAGGACTACAAATGGAATACTCACCCTTTTCATAAGTGGTTTTCCAAAAAACCATCATTTAGGGCCTCAAAATGGCTCCGACATTTTAGGACACGAAAAAATTGCCAAAAATAATAAATTGTGCTACAATTAAGGAAACTGAAAACTGAAAGAAATAATGGTGGGGGTCCAAGTGGAATAGGTGAGTGGCCACCAATATCCACCTGGATCATTCCTCTCCACCTAGGAAGCAATGGTCCCCATTGCGTTGAGTTCCTCCATGAGATGAGGAAACTTCTGTTGAACTTGGTCCCTGGTGAGCCACTTGCCCTGGTGAAGTAGTTGGCCTGCTTTGAAAACTCGATATAGCTGGATCCTCTGCTTTCGGGTGTTCTTGATCAATGTGTCCATGATCCGATCAGTTGTGGCTTATTCCATGCAATCTGGGTTTAACTCTGTTGTTGTGAGTTGTTTTTCCATGTCGGATGTGTCCAGTAGAGGTGGAAAGTAGGCCCGAAGGTGGTCCACATTGACCACTGGATGCAAACCAAGGAATGTTGGAATACTGAGCTTGAAGGAAATTTCCCCTATAGCATTGGTGGTGGTGTATGGCCCATATCAGAGCGGGAAAAGCTTGTGGTGGGGTCCAACGAGGCACTCCTTCTACAAATGTAGCCACACTTTGTTGCCCACCTAGAAGTTATGTGGCACCCGATGTTGATCATGTCTCTGCTTGTACTTAACATTGGATCTGTCCGATATGTCATGAACTTGTTGGCGGATGTGTTGAATGTGCTCAATGAAGTTGTGCACCTTGTCAGCTTCAAACTTGACATGAGCCAAATCGACCTGAGTAGCCACAAATGGCATGGTTACGTCAATGGGACATAATGCCTGCAACCCCAAGCCCACCTAAAAGGGTTGTGGTCGGTTGAGGTGTGGAGAGCCCGATTATAGCTATGTTGTACGTATGGGAGGTTCTCATCCCATGTGCGTTGATTCTTTGAGTTGTACCTAAGCAGAATGTGTACGATCATCTTGTTGACGACCTCTATATAGCCATCAGTTTGGGGATGGAAAGATGTGCACTTGGTGAGCTTGGTGTCCAACATTGACCAGAGGCTGGACCAAAATTTACTGAGGAACCTATTGTCTCAATCTGAGATGATAGATTGTGGGATCCGAAAGTGTACCCATAATCGTTCAAATAAGAGTTTAGCAGTGGATTTTGTTGTGATATTCTTCTTGCAGGATGCCATAATGGCCATCTTCGAGAATCTTTCAACGACCACGAAAACATAGTCTTTGTCATGCTTAGTAGAAAGAAGGCCTGACATGTAATAGATGGATATGGATTCCCAAGGTTGACTAGGTGTAGGAAGCATAGTATAGAGGCCTTGATTCTTGATGGTCGGTTTGGAAATGGCGTAGATAGTGCAGGATCTGATGTACTTCCCGACATCTTGTCGAAGGTTCGGCCAACAGAAATACTTCTACAATACTACCATTGTTTTCTCAACCTCGAAATTCTTAACGACCCGACTGTAGTGCGCTTCCCAAATCATCTTTTCGCGCTTGCTTAAAGGAACACAAAGGTGTCCCAGGTGACATAGCAGTGCATCCTAGAGGTGAAAATTTGGAACTTGCTTCCCCTCCAAGAGCGTCTTGTATGTCTGGCCTAATTCTAGATCGCTCTTATAGAGAAGTGGCCAATCAAAGGTCTCATGCCAACAAGAGTTGAGTACGGTGGTTAGCGCCATGATCGGTGGTTGGCTAAGGCAGTCTATAACATTATTGGTGTTGCCCTTATTTTACTTGATGTTCAAATGAAACTTTTGCAGATATGTGGACCATTTCTGATGGTAATCATTCTGCAACTTCCCTTGTGTCTGTATGAACTGCAGGGGTCGGTGTTCTATGTGAATGATCGTTTCCTTCCCCAAAATGTAATGCTTCCATTGTCATCAAGCCTGCAAAATGGAATACATCTATTTTTCATAAGTGGGATACTTTCAGACTATCTGTGACAGTGTCTCACTATGATATGTTGGATGCCCCTGTTGGGTAAGAACTTCCCCAATAGCATAGTAAGAGGCATTTGTCTCGATCTCAAATGGTTGTTGCAAGTTTAGTAATGTGAGAACTGGGAAGATCAGAGGCGATGTTTTAACTCTACAAACCTTCCATTGAGATTCATACCAAAATAATTTTTATTTTTATCCTCCCTTGCTGACTTGAATCAAGGGCCAAGTGATATGAGAGAATCCCAACACGAACATGCGGCAGTAATTAGCAAGACCCAAAAAGTTGCAGAGCTTTGTTAGAGTGGTTGGGGTTGGAAAATATTGAATGAGTTGGATCTTGGCTGGATCCACATGCACCCCCATCTCATTCATAATGTATCCCAAATACTAAACCTGGGTCATGCCAAAAGCGCACTTCTCCAAATTGGCACACAACTTGTGTTGCTGCAGTGTTTGGAGGACCTGTCGGATGTGGTGGAGGTGCTCTTCCCAAGTATGGTTGAAGATCACGATGTCATCCAAGTATACTACTACAAATGAGTTTGTGAATGGACATAATATGTCATCCATCAGCCTCATGAAGGTTGCAGGAGCATTCGTCGACCTGAAAGGCATGACCAGCCATTCGAAAAGGCCCTCCTTGGTTTTGAAGGTCGTCTTCCACACATCGAAGGGTTCAATTTGTACCTGGTGATAACCGTACTTCAAGTTGATCTTACTGAAATATTTTTCTCCCTTGATTTGGTCCAGAAGGTCATCAATCCATGGGATTGGGTACCTATTCTGGACAATGATATTGTTTAGTACCCTATAGTCAATACAGAGTCTCCAAGTCCCATCCTTCTCCTGCACCAACATGATCGGGCTCCCACAAGGTGATGAACTCAATTGGATGCAAAATTTTTGCAGAAATGCCTAAATCTACCTCTTGATTTCTTCATTCTCCATAATAGAGCAACAATTGGTTGGTCCATTGGGCAGTGGTGCACCCTAGGTCAGATCAATGGGGTGCTTGACTTGATGGTGTAGAGGCACCCTTGCGAGTGAGGTGAAGATGTCCCCGTACTCCTCCATGATCTTGTTCGTCTATTCTTTTCGTGCAGAGTAGCCCTATTTGGAGGTCGTGTCCATAATCTTCTTCTTTCCCTAAGGGTGGATCATTAGGAAAAAAAAATATTTGGTTTTGTAAATGAGCTTATTGCATTGATTTTCAGTAACCAAAGAGATGGCGGCAGGCGGCGCTACCTCTGGTATCCTGTACAACTTATTGCCCAAAGTAAAAATAACAACGTGAGGCGGAGACTCATACACAAAATGTCACTTCCACAAGTATGGTTGTTCTAATAATACATCAAAAATATCAAGAGGAGTAATGCCACATAATACCTCATCCGTGAAAGGCTTGATGCTTTAGGGAAGGTGCCACAGCTGGCTGACGTGGAGATCCCGTCCTTGGTGAAGCCACCTAATGGTGTATGATTGTGGGTGTGTTATGGTCGCAAGCCTAGTCACTTCACGACCTCTGCTGAAGGTTCTTTTGGCTCCAAATTTCAACAATGAATTGCAACATGGAACCCTTTACCCACATCTAGGAATGGAAGAGGCACTCCCCCTCCTCTGGATCTTCCAGTTCCTCCTTCTGGATCTTTGTGGTAGAAATGGTGGAGTTGGGCTACGCATCAATAATCTTCTTACCTTTGTCATTCCCATTGTTGGGTTCATATTCAGATTTGGAGCATGCATCTGATTCATAAGCCTTCATCTCAGCCAGCAGCGACTTCTTGGTCCGACACTCATTTGTGTTGTGAGTGGAGCTCTTATGGAACTCACACCACTTTCCCGTGTCCTTATTTGGCTTCACGGGGTTTTTCTTTGCTTGCAACTTTGGCGGGTTATCCTGGGCCGCCCTGCCTTGGATTTTTCCTTTGTTCTACGATTTGGGGGAACCTTTCCTTTGCTTTTGATTCGTAGATCCAAAGTCTTGTTTCTTCTGTTTGAACTTCTTCTTAATTTTGGCAGCATACCGGTATGTTGCACCAAGAGAGGAGATGTCGAGGAACTCCATTTCCTCCTAAATGTATCTTTGTAGATAACTGCGGTACTTCAACACCAAATTTTTCTCTGAATCTTTGATACCCAATTTTGTGCGCAGGGTATGGAATAAATTTGTCATCTCATGCACATCTTGATCCCTTTGCTGCCACAATGTAGTCCATTGTATGTATTTGTCCTCATAGCTCCCCATGGGATAATATTGTTCCTTGATGGCGTCTCAGAAAGAATTCAATGTGGGTGTGGCCGAAAATAGAGAGGATTCCCCCTTTTCCTTTTTCTCATAGTAGGTTTCCCACCAGTCCTTGACATGGGTGGTGACTTTGAGGAGTGCGAAAGTAATATTTTCTGGGTTGGAAAAGTCATGAACCGATAAATACCCTTCTAATAGATTAAACCATCTATCTATGACTTCTGCATCTATTTGGCCCTCAAATATGGGAATGTCAAATTTTACTTGTACCTTTAAAGGAGTTGCGCCTCTAGAGTGGCTGTTGGATGTAGATGCACCATTGGTGGGTAGTCATTGAAGGATCTGGGAAACGTTATCCATCATCACGTTCCTTTTTTTCTCGAGGGCCTCCTTGAGCAATATTTTTATAATATATCTTGCTCCCTCGTATTTCTTTTTGTCCCCCATGGGCAGTCGTCGGGGTTTGCGAGGCTGATCTTCCAAAAGTTCAATGAGATCGAGCCCTAAATCTTTATACCCGGACATATTTGGGTAAACGGAAAGAAGGACCGAGAAAGAGAAAAACGCTCTGATACCACTAATCCGGACTTATGTAGGAACATAATAAAATACATAAATACACATAAAATAAGAGATGCAACATAAATAAGACTTCATTTCATGAATATCACATAATTGAAATATGCTTATACACATAATGGAAATAAACTAGCTAGGGCATTGGTAGCCTATCTCTGAGAAGAGATGTGGTGGCTACAGACCTATGAATTGTGTTACAATGAGGCTTGAAGGCCTATTTATTATTAAGAAACAATGGAAAACCCTAAGCATCCAAAAACTTAACGCTAGGAGATGAAACACCAAACTATGGGCTCAATTGGGGTAAATTGGTACATCAATTTCCTGGGGTCGTAACTATGGAATACGATCTCTGTTTTACGCACATGATACCTCATTAGAAATATCTATTCGAGGACTACAACTAGAAGACTCACTTTTGTTTTCCAAAAAAACATCGTTTAGGGCGTAAAAACGACTTTGGAAGTTCAAGACCCAAAAAACCGCCAAAAATAGTAAATTGTGCTACAATTAAGGAAACTGAAAAACTAAAAGAAACAATGGTGAGGGTCCAAGTGGAATAGGCAGTTGGCCACCAATATCCACCTGGATCAGTTTGATCATGTTCAAGACCTATTAATTAGGGGAATTTTAAGGTCTAAAATGGGCCTCCTCAGGAAATTATCAAATAATAGTGGAAATAATAAAATAAGATTAGATTACATCATCAAATTTTAGAGGGAAAAAAGAAAAAACTACGTTTTCAACTCATATTTTCAACTTATCTCCCTATGGGTTTACTCAAATTTTGAGAGGGAACACTCGTTGGATGATAATTCGATTACTCATCCAAGGAGTACCCATGATGCATACTTTTGATGGACCTTGCTACACAAAAAATGAAAAATACATGAAAAACGTGATTGCAATCAAGGTTTTTCATGTATTTCTCATTTTCGTGTAGCAGGTTCCATTGAAAGTATGCAACATGGGTACTCCTTGGATGAGGAATTAAATTTTGCATCCAACGAGTACTCGCGCTCGAAGTTTTATTAAAACCTTAAGAAGATAAGTTGAAAATACAAGTTGAAAAAGTAGTTTAATTATTTTATTATTTTTTAATCATTTTACTTCTTACCCAAAGAATGGTGAATCATCCCCCATGGTTGACATCATCATCTTGAATCCTATTGGTTCTTATAAAGTTTATTTTTTTTGTACATTTTTCTTAGGAGGCCCATTTTAGACCTCAAAAGTTCTCTAATTGATATGCTCTTACTCCCTTGCCTCATTGATCTCACACTTAGTCAATTTTGGAGTTCTTCCCTATACTCACATCTTGCACAAATCATGAGCACATTAAACCTCAAGCCAAGTGATGAGCACATTGAAAACTCATAATCCTCGGTGATGAGACCCTTACCTTCTAGAACCATGCATTGTGCCCATATAGATAAAAAAATCCTTCATTGCACATTGAGAAACCTCATAGCAAGCCACTCAACCTTGCTACTTACACTTTCCCACTACATAAGCTTAGACCAACCCTTCCTTGAATTTCCATTGTAAATTCTCAGTGGACAGTAGGGCCATTTATGGACCCCTGCAGTGGAAACCTATGCAATTTGTTGAGCCTCCTCCTTAGCCACTATGCATTATGCGGTAACAGTGCCCAATATTGTCACTTCTGTTATCTGCGTGTGCCCACTATTCATTGTGTGGTTACAGTGCCCAAGCTTGTCACTCCTGCTACCTACATGTGCCAACTGCGCCATGCCTTGACCAAGTCTTATCTTCACTACACACTGCAAAGTTCAATGAGTAGTAAGGCCATGTTTTGACCCTTACAATGCTCAACTATGCAACACCTAGAACTTTCTCCTCAAGCATTGCGCGTTGCACATTATCAGTGAGCAAGACTTCCATCTCTTCCTCCAAGACCTGCACAATGCACATAATACTATGTCTTACTTCATTTCCAATGGAAATTCTACATTCCTAGTGCCCAGTCCTTCACTCATTTCCTCTTGACCATGTGCATTGTGTCCAAGAAGGCCTCTCCCTCACCCCTTGCATATTATCCCATCACAGCCATCACCTCACATGAGAAACAATGCTAGAATAATTGATTATGGGATTCTTGTTGTCTTGTCATGAGTAAAATTGATATGTAGGTGTTATCATCCTGTCATGGAAAGATGATGGTTAAGGAGGTCATCAATAACTATTTACAAGAAGGATACTTGTGGAGATAAGATACAAAGATACTACCATTTAGGAGTAAAGGAATCTTTGACCACAACAAAAGGATGTAAACTCATGTTGACTTAGAAGGTTCCAATACTTATCCAGACCCTTTGGAGGGTGAAGATAAAAGTATAAGTTAGATCTATCATGAAGAAACGAATACAAAGCATACAAGAGAGGAACTTGGCATTGATACATGAAAATGAAGTTTGATGTCACAGTTGCCGAATTATGGATTCTCAAACTGTCACCACAAAAGTATTATGTTTTCCATGTATTTTTCCACAATTTGTGGAATGTAATTGTGTATTTCCAGAAAATGAGAAAATGTAAAATGTGTGGAAGCCCAAGGGTCACACAGGGAATGTGGAAAGTAACTAGGAAGTCCTAGAGTCATGTAGAAGCTCAAAAGTCATGAGGGAGGTCAAGAGTCACATGGGAGGTGAAGAGTCACCTCACTTGTTATAAATAAACCCTCATAGCTCCAGAAAAGGACTTTTTAAACTTTGATTCTCTATCTTGGCGTAGGAAATAATATCATTATTTGAAAGAGAAAGTAGTGACTTAATGTCCCACTATTGGGGCTAGTGTTGCCTCATTGTAATTGTGTATCTTGGAACTTTCACTTATATTTTAAGCCATTAGAGTTTATGCAGTTTCATGCATGTATCGTGGATGTTGTAATAAGTTTATTTTAATGTTTGCGATATATGTTTGTGTTCACACATACTAAAGAAAATGAAATGTTTCATTGGATTTGGTATTCATATTTTTTAATGTGCGTTGTTACTTTCTTTTATGATTGTTTTTACTTTGTGAACTATTTTGTAGGTTAATTAATGATTCTTCCTATGCTTGTGCGTCTCTTTATTAGGAAAATACTATTACTTTTATTCTAAAGGCTCAAACTCTCTTGTCCCTTCTATGAAAGTGATTTTTATGAATTAAATTAGTGGTTCACAAAGTTAAATCACTTTCTTATCATAAAGTTATGTGCATACTTTCTTGTGTTGATAATTGCAGAAAAGGAAAATTTTTAAGATCAATATAATGGTGGTAGGGTCGAATTCCCAGATAGGGATCCTATCTCGAATGGTGTGATGTCTAGTTGGAACTTCATATCGAGGATCCCCCCAATGTTGGTGGGAATTCAACATTGTAATCATAATTGGCGCTAGAAGGAGGGATAGATGACAAGTTGAGCACATTGAGTCTATTTGGAATCTCTAATATTGAATGGATCATTCCCAAATCTTAATCTATGGGTGTGTTTAAGAGGATTTAAATCTTTCAATCCTTGTGGAACTATTAGATGACTTTTCACATCTTAAGTTTGATGGTGAGGGTAAAACAACTATTCTAGAGCATACACTTTTATTTCTCAAATTTTGTGATTTTCATGAAATAAATTGTGAATAGGTTGCTTGTAAAATTTTTACCCTCACACATGAAGGTCAAGCTAAGAAATGGTCTCATATCTTACTAGTTACTTCCATTCACTCATTCAAAGAACTCTTCAAGGAGCTTCATCAATCCTTTGATAAGTATGATTACTGAGATGTTTATAAAAGGATTAATCTAATGAATCAATAGAGGATTTTGTCGATATATTTCTTCACCTATGTTATGAATTTGCTAAAGAATATGTGGATTGGTATTTCTTCAATGTAAAGTTTTAGTGTTTGGTTCAAATTTCCTTGAAACAATTTGAATATGAACCCCTATTTTATTAATTTACTCTTCCAAATTGTCTCAATCATGAGGCACACCAACCCTCAGAGGAGGAATGTACTTCCCCTTTTGTCCCTTGTCCTCCTCCTTTTTCATTACCAAATAAGGTGGTCCCTCATTCTCATGTTGAAGTTGGGAAATATAAAAATATTTTTTTTTTACTTTCCTCTTCCACCTTTTGTTTTCCATGATCAAGATCTTATCCGAGAAAACTTAGAATGTTAAAAGATACATGGAGCCTAAGGTGAACACTGATCATTTGATTCCTTGAGATCACATCAATGTACATAATATAAATCTTGAATTTGATATCATCGAAAGTATTATTTTTATAATGGATAGCTATCATCCTTTATCATATACATCTCATGGCTCTTTGTACCTTGATTCGCTTGATAAATTTGCTCCATCAACAAGTTCTTCATATACTCTTGATTCTCAATTTGTTGGTCCAAATGGTGATGAGTTATAAGTTGGTCACATTCCACAGGTAGAGGATAATAAAGGTGAAGATTCTTATAATATATTTCCCTCTTTCAAATTCCTATATTTCAAGACGATGTTCCTTAATTCTTGGAAGATCTAAAATCTTGTGATCTTGTAAATCAATCAAATGAAATCAAGATGCTTAGTCAAACTAAAGACTCGGAAAACCATATTCATTCTGATGAATTGAATCGATTGATATATATGGTGTTTAATTCCTGGGTACACCAACCGATATTTTGATTTCCCAAGAAGACTTTGATTTTCAAGGTTTAAATCTAGAATATAATCTGGTCAAAGAAAATTTTCTTATGGGAATTTCTTCTTCAGCTCACCATCCCTTGTGTTCTACCACTTGTAATGCATTAACTCATAATAAAAATATGCCATGTTCTTCAAATTCACAATCTAATGAGCAAAATTTTTAATTGGCACAAGGTGGTAGGGTTGCACATGATGAGGAAGAAAACAATGAAATCATTAAGCATCCATTCCATGCCTTGCAATTTCCAGCCTTGGATGAGGATAATTATTTAGTTCAGGTTTCTCATGAAATTTCTTTGATCTATAAATCCTTAGATACACACTCAAAATAACCTTATGACTTAAGTAATATGTTTCTTGAGGTTGAAAAATATAATCAAACCATTGATGTAGATGGGTTCTGTCTGGATAATAGTGATGTTGTTGAAATAACTGATAGTATTTGTCAACATAAAATTCATGATCTAACTCAACTGTCAAAATATAATTATTCAACATTAGAAAGTTATGGGACTTGTCAGGGAATCAAGGCACTTCAACTATTTTTGATGGTTATGTTATTTTCTCACGATTAGATGAGATCCTTGAATTAGGCCAAGTCTATATTTTCTGACATAATTATTTTATATTCATTGTTTCACTGGATTCAAACTCGTTATATAAATATTTTCAATGTTTCCAAGACAATTTTCCTAATTTTCAATATTGGGCTTCTAATCGGATAGGGGATTCTTTTTCGGTTAATTCATCCTCATGAAAACCTCTTGTATCGAACCGATTGTTGGAATGTATATCTTTCATGGATGCACAATGCTATGAAACCTATCATTATGATTACCAAGATAAAGGTTATCATTCACGAAAGGATTCGTATATGTTAAGTGCTTATGTGAACTATCAACTCCTAATATATCTTGTGAATGTTATGAAGCTAATCATTTTCGTTCTAGAAAAAGTTTTCCTCTTGAGTGTTAGTGAATGCTTGAGTTATTTAGTGAATCAAAATCTTCATCTTGATAGATTAATTTCCCAATATGATATTAAAAATAAATCTGATTCAACACATGTTAAGTTGTTGTCAACCTTTTCTCATTATTTTTTGTATCCTCACCGTTTTTCTGCATTTGCTATACCAACATTCATTTTTAATCCTTTCTATTTTCATGTTGCAGGTTTAATTTGTAATCAGATACAAGTTAATGATTTTTTGTACTTAGCATGCGAGGATAATGATTCATTTATTTGAAGCATTTGTAAACTTTCTCAAAACGACCTATCTCTATTTTTTACTAAGGGAGAATATCATGCCTTAACTAATCCATCTAATCATAATATTGGCCTTAAAAAATTCCTTTCAATTAATAATTTTCCCACTGGTGTATCTGATGATAGTTGTTTTACAATTTTTTCTCTCATCAAGGCCATAAATTCTTGTGATTCATCTTTTTCACTCCTCATATGCTTGTCAAGAAGTTGAGGCACTTCATCTTTTGCTAATGGTTATGTTAGGTCCTCACAATCTTCACAAGGTTTTAGAACATGATTAGATCAAATTTACCTCACAATATTTTCTTTATAATTTGATTGATTTGATTGAAAGTTCACTTTCTCAAGGGTTTCAAGGTTCTCAAATGGGTTCTTTCTAATTGCATGATCAAATTGCATATTGGATAGAAAAACCTTACTTAGCACGCTTTGTCATTAATAATAAGTTTTAATATTACCTGATGTTTTCTAAGAATTAAATCACTAATGAATGTAACATTTCATACTAGTTAAAACAAGAATGCATAACACAATTTGTTGTCAATAGGAAAGACCTTCAAATTTTTGTGCAAACTATTTAGGTAAATATTTTTTATTTTTGCACATTGTTTCATCATGGTGCTAATTGTTTGTATATTTTTGCTTGTAGGTGGGGAGAAACTATGTGGTGACATTAGAAATTTGATTTCACATGACCTTAACCTTATAGTTAGATAGATTAGGGTTTAAGTTTAGTTTCATTCTAGTTACTTTTGCATCGCATTACAATAATTTTCCGCACCCTCTTTCTCTTTTGATTTTTGTTCCTCGCATATCTTTCCAAGTCTTTACATGTGAATTTGATCTCTTGTTCTCTTTCATTTTATGTCATGTTACTTTTCTTTTGCCTCTTTGTACATATTTTTTTTTAATAATATCATGTATGAAATCCTCTTTGTTTGGATCTAAGGTAACGTGGTCAAAGGCTAAGCGGTCATTGTGACATCTTAGAATGTTTGGTTAAACTTTAGTCCTCTTCTTTGTTTGGACCTAAATATATTATAAGGTCAATGATGCACATATGAAAAAATGCCTCAGTGATGATACCCTTACCTATTGGAACTGTGCATTGTTCCCATATAGAGAACAACCTCCTTCACTTTACATTGAGCAACCTTAGAGCACAACCACTCAACCTTTCTACTTACACTTTCCCACTGCACAAGCTTGGACCAACCCTGCCTTGAATTGCACATTGTGCATTATCAATGGATAGTAGGGCCATTTTTGGACCCATGCAGTGGAAACCTACATGATTTATTGAGCCTCATCCTCATCCTTTTCGCACTTCACAGTTACAGTTCCCATAATTATCACTCTTGTTTCTTGCATGTTTCCATTGCATACTTTATTGACCAAGTATTACATTCAATGTGCACTACATAGCTTCCATGAGTTGTAAGACCATATTTCAGCCCTTGTAGTGATAAATTGTGAAACACCTAGAACTTTCTCCTCAAGCAATGTGCATTGAGCATTATTAGTGAGAAATTTTTCCATATCTGCCTCTAGGACCCGTGCAATGCACATAAACCCTCCTCTTCCTTCGTTGCCACTGTGTACTATGAAATCATAATGACTAGACCTCCACTCCTTTCCTCCTGACCCTGTGCACTATGAATAAGAATGCCTCTCCCTGAACAATTGTGTATTGTCCCATCACATTCATCACCTCCCATGAGAAACAAAGATAGAATATCTGATTCAGGACTAATTTTTTCATGTCATGAGTAAACTTAATTTGTAGGTGATATCATCTAATCATGACTAGATGATGCTTAAGGAGGTAATAAAGAATAGGTTACAAGGACACTTGTGGAGATAAGATACAAATATGCTATCATGTAGGAGTAAAGGAATCTTGGACCACAATAGAAGGATGTAAATTCATGTTGACTTAGAAGGTTCCAATACTTATCCAAACCCTTTGGAGGGTGAAGATAAAAGTACAATTCATATATATCATGAAGAACTAAAGACATAACATCCAAGAGAGGAACTTGGCATTGATACATTAAAATGAGGTTTTATGTCACAGTCGCCAAATTATGGCTTCTCAAAGTGTCACCAAAAAAGTATTATGTTGTCCATGTATTTCTCCATAATTTTTTCAATGTATTTTTTCATTTCCAAAAAATGAGAAAATGTAAAATTTTTGGAAGCCCAAGGGTCACACATAAAATGTGGAAATTCACTAGGAATTCCTAGAGTCATGTAGAAACTCAAAAGTCATATGGTAGCTCAAGAGTCATAAGGGAGGTCAAGAGTCACATGGGAAGTGAAGAGTCACCTCATTTGTTAGAAATAAACCTTCATAGATCAAGAAAAGGAATTTTTCACCTTGGATTTTGGAGCTTGGAATAGGAGATAATATCATTCTTTGGAGGAGCAAGTAGTGACTTAATGTTCCACTATTGGGGCTAGTGTTGCATCATTGTAATTGTGCTTTGAAATTTCACTTAATATTTGAAGATCTCAAATCCGAAACACTTTCATGCATGTATTGTGGATGTTGTAAGACAATTATTTGAATGTTTGTGGTATATGTTTGTGTTCATACATAATAAATAAAATGAACTATTTCATTGCCTTTGGTATACATCTTGTTGAATGTGCATTGTTACTTGCTTTTATGATCGTTGTTACTTTGTGAACTATTTTTCAGGTTAATTAATGAGTCTTCCTATGGTATTATGTGTCTTTATTAGGAAAATACTATTAATTTTATTCTAAAGGATCATTCACTCTTTTCCCATCCATGAAAGTAATTTGTATGCATTACAATTGGTGTTTATCAAAGTTAACTCACTTTTGTATCAAAAAGTTATGTGCATACTCTCTTGTGTTGATAATTGCAGCCAAGGAAAATATTTAAGATCAATATAATGGTGGCCTAGTGTTACACAACATTTTGTCACCGTCCCTGCAATCCCTCGCCCCGCATATTGGAGGGTCATTCCCATGACTTGTGAGCAATGTCATACTTTTCAAACACCTTCTTTGCATCCTTCTGCATAAGGAAATCATTTCTCCTGTAAGACATTTCCTCAAGAAAGCACACAAAACATATGTTTTGGCCTTGGCGCGGGTTTCCAGTTCACCCCTCGCGCCAATGTGGTAGATTTGCACTAGAGCCCGCACCACCTGGCGCTTTGTCTTAGTGTAGTGCCCATGCCAGCTGTTTTATGAATGTTTTTTAACAAATAGAGGCGGAAGTTTCCTTCTAACCACCTCAGGGCTGAGTCACTGGAAGTGGTTAAGTTGATTAGCTATGGATCTCCCTCTTTAGGTAGTGTTTTCCACCTCCCATGGAACACTCCTTGAAGATAGGTCTCCCTTCCATAATTATAGGGATCCTAAACTCTCCCTCTCCCTATGTAAAAACATGCCTTCTCCCTTTATGAAATCTAGCTGAACATATAGCCAAGGAGCTGAACTTGGAGAAGAATACTATAGCTAAGTAATTTCCATTGAGAAGGTAGAACCAAGGAGAATTCCGTAGAGAGAGTCCTGTCCGAATTCTCAACGAGCCTTTGTGAGACACGCTCCACTTGAACCCTGTTGGAGGAGACCACAACGTCGAAGCTTGGTTGTACTCTTCCTTTCATTTATTAATATACTCGACTATGGTGTTGGTTCCATCATTATGTTATGTTGATTATTTAATGCAATTGATTTAGTCCTCTTCGACTGACCAATAGTTACGAATGTGAATTAGTATGTTGTTTATTGTCATTGTTTCTTGTGTGTGTTCAGGTATCCGAGCGCGAAAGCGAGCGGATTGTGATCTGTCAAACCAGGAGCGAGAGGCAGCCACTCTTTCTGACGAAAAAAACAGCATAGGACCTCCGGTAAGTCATCTATCAATCTACGTCCATTCGTTAACTAGGAATCCATATTATAGCTTTTTCTGTTTGTGGCTAGACCCACCCTAGGGCTAGTGGGATCGCCTCTGTCCACAGAGGGGATTTTCCTCACCAACAAATTGGCAACTTTGTTGGGGATCAGTGCGAGTTTTTCTTTCATCCATTGGGTCTTCTTTTTGGTCTTTCCTTGCTTATTTTTCCTTTTCTGATTATTTTGCTAAGTCTAAGACCCTTGTTCAGCCCCAGAGGATCAGATCTAACCTTTGTATTTAAAAATATTCCTTTTGCCTGGGTAAACTAGCTTGGTGTGTTTTCTGTTCTGACAGTCGCGCCGACTTGCGCTTGTTGCTAGTGTTGCACCCACGCCATCCCATTTTTGGTGCTGATTATAGCCAAATAGGCGCGCCGACCCCTGTAGGTTTTAGGTTTGGTATTTTTTGAATATTTTTGGTGAGTGCTTGTGCTTCTGGGTGATTTTTTGATATGACTTGAGTGCCTTGGGATTGTTTTTTATTGTGATCAGCTTCCTTCCTTCAGTTGTTTGTCCGTTTCCTATAGCATCACAACCTTAGGGTTTTTTAGTGCTTTGGTATGCTGAGCCTCCTGTAGGAGTTTGAATTTTTGTTTCGCAGTCAACTTCATTCCTTGTTTGGTTGCATTCAGCTCCCTTGATCCATTTGAGTGATTTCATTGGTTGAATTATTCTTGCCTCTTTCATTCAATTTTGCTTCTTGTCACTCCAAGCATAGATCACACTGCTTTCATGGGTCTGTTTGGGAATCTTTCTTCGATTTGAGAGATTGCAGCATTGGTTTGAGTTTTTTGTTATGTTTGTTTTGGGTTGATTGAGATTAATTTTCTTCAACTCTCGCATTAACATTATCGAACTAATGTTTTGGTTTTTTTTTCATGTCATTTAGAGCATTGTTTGCTCTATTACATTGAAAAATAAAAAAAAATTGTGTGCATTCTTGTTTGCATTGTGAAATTGAAAGTATTTCGCATATATAGCATTGGACAATTCTAGGAAAGATTTCTCATTTTCATTAGCTTGCATCAGATACTATAGTGGATGCTTCTGTGTGTTCTTATCATTTGCTAGCACTTGAAAATTCCTAACTTTCTCGTAGATAGCTTTTCATCGAACGAAATGGTATCTTTTGGCATGTAGCTTGCATTTAGGGATTTTTGAGATCCAACATTCAGTGGGACCTTGGAATTGAAAAGTAAATACAAGATCAAATTAAAATTTACTCAATTAAACTAAGGCAACATTGAATCCTAACGAAACATCTAGTGGTCTAATTTAGAGACATGTTCCGGCGTCTTTAAACCTAGCAGCTGTTTCTCGCCATTTGGATTCAGACAGCACTAGTACGAAATTGCACTCCATGTACCATCGAGTATATAAAGGGAGACCCCTCTAGGTTGCAATCCTTTTATCCGTAGGAAGCCGAGTCTGCCGCCCTGTAACCGTGATACACCAAAAACAACATTCGGGGAGACTACCTACACGTACGGAAAGTCCTTGGTCATTTCTCTTTCATTTGATCACCAAGGTGTATATGGCAGTTCACGGAAACTTGGTACACCCTCTTTCTTAGATTACCTAAGTAGTCATTTTGGTCTTTCGTGACTCTCTAAAAGTGAAAATATCATTAAGCGCTTGTCCTTTCACACTCGTTTCAACCTGAAAGTGACAGAGTCACCTTTTGCCTGTTTCTCAACTCTTAAAATATGAAATGACAGACTTTGGTTTTAGTATCTTAAAATTAACTGTCCACGAAATATTCCTGGTTAAAGTTAGCTTCCTTAGTGTTGTTTTACCATTGTTTCTGATGGCAAATTTTCTAGAGTTTTCCAACCAAGGAATCCCCTCCGAAGGGAATCCTAGTCCTTTTCCGGCTTTTGGGAATGTTGGTGCTCCTTATATGGCAACGTTGTCTCTTCCAGGGTTAATTGTTGGTTTTCTCATGTGGTTGTTTTCAACCTCGGTGGCCTCGAATACCTCGATCTCTGTTTTACCATCACCCCCACCTGAACAACACCATTTTGATTCCAAGGTGGGCCTCTCCCCTTCTTCACCTGTTTCTTCATCCTCCTCTTCTACTTCACCTAGTGAAAGCCTGGATTCTAATAACCATGTGGCTAAGAAGAAGAAGAAGACGAAGAAGAAGAAGTCAGATAAGCGAGAGGCTAATGCTGCAGTTGTTGTGCATAAGAAACCTTCCCTTGATAAACCATCCAACCTTCCACGGAAAGTCAAATTCCCTTTCATGTTGTGCAAAGATGACTACTTTCTTCGAGATTTCCCTGACATTCCCAAGGTACTTGAAGTATGGTCCGACGGTCGTCCCTCGTTGCCTTAGGCTTCCAGAATTCATATTGATAGCACATCTTCGACTAGTGCTGATAAGACTCATAAGAAATAGGGTAATATTACCAATCCATGTAAGTTGTGTGAAGGGTATCATCCCATTCACCTTTTTCCGTACATGGATGAAGCCAAGAGAGTGTTGGAAAAATCTACTGTTTCTGCACCCTACCTTCTGGTTGGTTACTCGAATATTTCTTTGAGTCCTCCGCTAGTTGATCCAACGATTGATCAAGATTCATCTTTGGTCGATCTCGCTCCCTCGGAAATTCAAATTCAGGAATCCATTCCCGACCAACCATTGGACGTGGAATCAGTCAATCTGATCTCACCTGTCGTACATCAGGTCTTTTCTGTTAAGATTGAATCTCATCCCCCTCACGTTCTTCTTGTTTCTTTAGATTCCTCAGACTTGGAGAAAGATTCTCCCATCCCTGTAGTTCACGAAGCTGCTCTTCCTGCTCCCACGATGGAGGTCCAGGAAGATGCTCCTCTTGCTCTGGTAACACCAGGGGATGACCATCTCAGTTCTATGGTACCCCCTCCAAGTATTTTGGTCGCTTCCTTCAATTAGAGTCGATTTGCAAGATACCGCCTTCCTTCTTATGTGCCTTTTGAGATAACGGTACAGACCTTTGGCCTAGTCATACCTAGCACCATAATAGATGAAGGCACATCTATTAGTATTCTGTCTTCCACTACTTGGAAAGCTTTTGGTTCTCCACCGCTTATTCCTGTTACCCAGAATCTGTTGGCTTTTAACAGAGGAACCAATCAACTGTTAGGGATCCTTCCGAAGTTGCCTGTGACTTTGGGAAGGAAAACCGTCCATATAGATGTGATGGTTGTTCTAGGCCCCTTATATTTCAATTTACTCTTGGGTTGTGACTATACTTATATCATGGGGGCAGTTGTCTCTTCCCTCTTTCGTGTGATCTACTTTCCACACAAAGGTCAGATTGTGACCATTGATCAACTTTCATTCGTTGGTCCTGACATGATATCTGGTCCACCATCGTCCCTTCCAGGTCTTTATCCGTCAGTTTTATCATTGCCACAAGTTAATTATGTGGCTACCTGTCCTGTGCCCGCATTCAGTGATGGTGCCATTGTGCATCATGTGCTGGGGGCATTGGGTCTTGATTTTCAAGATGTTGTTCTCCCATCAGATGCGAACCTCTTGGAATCCATGACCTCTTATTCGTCGTAATGAAAGGTCTTCGGAGCATAGTTTGTTTTCTTGTGTCAAGCTCCTTAAAAACTGAAATAATTTCTTTGGAGCACAGTTCATTTTCTTGTGTCAAGCTCCTTAAAAAATGAAACAAGCTCTCGGAGCACAGTTCGTTTTCTTGTGTCAAGATCCTTAAAAAATGAAACAAGCTTGTCGAAGCAGAGTTCGTTTTCTTATGTCAAGCTCCTTAAAAAATGAAACAAGGTGCTCATGAGGACAATTCTTTAAATGTGTCAACCTCGTTAAAATAATGAAACACTTTCTTGTTCAATTCGAGTCTTTGATCAGATCTCGTAAAATCCCAGTCGTGTCTTTCTCTTGATCTCGTAACTGAACCTTCACTCCCTCCATATGTTTACTCAGGTGCATGGACTGAAGCTTGGGGGGCATGTACCTCGAATTGAGTCACCATGCCGGGGGCATGCTTATTTTTTTCGAGCATAGTTTATCTTTGTTTCAAGCTTGTGTAAAAATGAAACCAAATTCAAGAAGAAACCATTCTTGTTTTACCTCTCGTGATTGCCATCTTATCAACCTGTTTTGCCAGATGAACCTTGTTTTTCTCATTCCCTCATCACTATCTGCTTGGCCAATCATATGCCTTCACTTGGTTATTTCACCCATTCCTGAGGAACCGCTGTGATGAGTGGTCTTGTTAGCCAACCTCTTGACCTTTATTTGTTTAGAGCAGTTCCACCATCACCGGAACTAGTTGCTACCCTTAATACCACTTGTTCCTCTAGGAGGAGTCATCTTTTAGCGCTTTTCTGACTCTCTAAAACTGAAAAGATTGCCGAGACGCATGTCTTTTTGAACTCATTAAATGGCTATGAAACGATATCTACCCAGTATATGTTTACCCCTTTTTCGGGCTGGGATAGATTATTTACGAAAAAGGAATACCTTAGCCTATCGTGACTAAGAGGTTGTCTCAGATGTTTTTTTCTACCTTTTCGGATCTGATAGACTATTTACAAAAAGGTCCTTGTTGGAGTTTTCTTTTCTGCTTTATTTTCAAACTCTCTAAACATGAAAAGATGCCGAGTTCTCCCTTTGTCAGACTCGTTAAACCCTGATGACATTGGAAATCATCACCATGATGTTACTCGAGCTCCTCCTTCCTAGGGCTCGTAAAATGTACTAGGTTGGATTTTTCCGAAGGACAAACTTATATGACAAGCATATGCTATACTCTTCAAGCTTGTGTAAAAATAAAGAGGTACTCGCCAGAAATGGTGGGGGAAAATGGAAACAGATCATAGTCGTGTTGGAAGTATGTCTCTCTTGAACATGGCACTTGTCTGCATTCGTGTCGGGTTGGGGACATCTCACTTCGTCATTTGTTTGCCTCCATGGGTTTGGGTAATCCCTTTTGACCGCTCATCTGCTCTTTGCCATGTCACCATGACCTCAGATCCCTTGATGTCAAATACTGCCAAATCTAGTGTTGTGTCGCTGATATGTTCAAGAGAAGTTTGCCTCTGAAGTTTTCAACCTCCCTTTGATTATCTGTTGGTCCTGATTCACAAACATCATATTCCTCTGTCTCGTGTCGATGACGTGGGAAACGTTATGGCCCACCCTCGATCAGGTCACTTCTTTTCGATGTCAGCTCATTATCCAGGAATCTGATCTAGAGAGTCCCTTCAGGTACCTTAGAGCCTGCATGCCTCAATGGCAGGTTCTTCGCATTCAATGCGAGGTCCACATCATTGGCCTTCGATCGACTGACTCTGTGGGTGTTTGATGTCAGATCACTGTTCACATGCTGTAAATTGTACCTTTTTGTACCTTGAGAGCCATTGTCATTATTGGTGGTTTCTCTCGCGTCTGTTAACGACTCTCATTATTGGCTGGTAATCAGACGATTTTCTTGCATGTTCAACTTCAGCTCACATATTTGCATGCTCAAATTTGTACTTTGTTCGAGTCGAGATGGAGCGCAAGACCCTAGGTTTTGTCTGATGAAATCCAGGCTACGGGTTCTTTGTGGATTACTATGACTTATTACATGACTCTTTTGATTGGATGGCTACGACCATACCTGAGTCTGTTTTTTGATCCTTATTACTGGATGGCTATGTCCATACCTCAGATCTCAATTTTTATGTACTCCATTATGGATGGCTACGCCCATGCCACATGTCATGTATCAAAGATATCAGTTGTATTTGTACTTGCAGGTTTTCTGACAGCAGTGTTTGGGTCGAACACGTTCTCATAAAGCATTTCACCCCTCCCTCTCTCTCGGACCTCATGCTTTAGGGGGGATCTGTTACACATCATTTTGTCATCGTCCCTGCAATCCCTCGCCCCGCATATTGGAGGGTCATTCCCATGACTTGTGAGCAGTGTCATACTTTGAAAACACCTTCTTTGCATCCTTCTGCATAAGGACATCATTTCTACAGTAAGACATTTCCTCAAGAAAGCACACAAAACCTATGTTTTTCCCTTGGCACGGGTTTCCAGTTCACCCCTCACGCCAATGTGATAGATTTTCACTAGAGTCTGCACCACCTGGGGCTCTGTCTTAGTGTAGTTCCCGCGCCAGCTGTTTTAGGAATGTTTTTTAACAAATAGAGGCAGAATTTTCCTTCTAACCACCTCAGGGAGGAGTCACTGGATGTGGTTAAGTTGATTAACCATGGATCTCCCTCTTTAGGTAGTGGTTTTCACCTCCCATGGAACACTCCTTGAAGATAGGTCTCCCTTCCATAATTATAGGGATCCTAACCTTTCCCTCTCCCTCTATAAAAACATGCCTTCTCCCTTTATGAAAGCTAGTTGAACATATAGCCAAGGAGCTGAACTTGGAGAAGAATACTATAGCTGATTAATTTCCATTGAGAAGGTATAACCAAGGAGAATTTCGTAGAGAGAGTCCCGTTCAAATTCCCGACGAGCCTTTGTGAAAAGCACTCCGCTTGAACCCTGTTGGATGAGACCACAACATCGAAGCTTGGTTGTACTCTTCCTTTCATTTATTAATATAATCAACTATGGTGTTAGTTCCATCATTGTGTTATGTTGATTATTTAATGTAATTGATTTAGTCCTCTTCAAGTGACTAATAGTTACGAATGTGAATTAGTATGTTGTATATTGTCGTTGTTTATTGTGTGTGTGTAGGTATCCGAGCATGAAAGAGAGCGGATCATGATCTGTCAAACCAAGAGCGAGAGGCAGCCACTCTTTCTGATGAAAACAATAGCGTAGGACCTCCGGTAAGTCATCTATCGAATCTCCGTCCATTCGTTAACTAGGAATCCATATTATAGCTTGTTCTGTTTGTGGCTAGACCCACCCTAGGGCTAGTGGGATCGCCTTTGTCTGTAGAGGGGATTTACCTCACCAACACCTAGATGAATTCCCCAATGGGTATCCTATCCCAAATGGTGTGAGTTATAGTTGAGACTTCATACCAGGGAGACCCATCGTGTTGGAAAACTTCTAACATCATCAACAAAATGTATGGTTAGACGGGCCTTGAATTGTACCTATTTGGGAGTCCCATAATACCCCTCTAATGAAAGTGTTGCTCATCGTTTGAGAAACTTAGTCACCTATATATACTTCATTCATGGCCATGGTGGCCTCCCTGACATCCTAAGCTATCTCATAAGGAATGCCTTCTTTAGGATGGAAACCCACATTCTTTTCAATCTCATCCCATTCTCTTTGTTCTTTTGCCTTGTCCCTATTTTCTTGTGATCTCAATAGTAGAGGAGGAATGAACTTGAGTCCAATAAAATTGATTCCCAATCTTTGGAATATCCTTTTATACAAAGGTGTTTTTCCCAAAGTGTTCCTTATCCTTTCTAGTGTGTGATATTCATTCATTTGCAAGTTTTTTGGATGGTTATGCCACCTTCTCCGACAAGATTTCAAGCTCTCATTTCCTAATAATTTGAAGGTATCTTCAAAATGTAAGATTGTTTGTTCTTGTTTCTCTGTATAAGTTGGTGCCAACCTGGGATATCCAACTACGAGCTTATGGTTATGTTGTTCTATTCAACAACCCCCATTATTTTAGAGTAGATTCCTTAGAGAAAATAATGGGGACCCTTCTAAATTGTTAGGATAAGACAATATAAATATGAATCAAGGTCATAAGATTGTTGCCTTATATACTTAAGTGGAAAACTCAAAAGGGCCTAAAACGGAAAATGAAAATCGCAATCGCAAATCACAGAAACAACAAGCCACATGATAAGTCGATCCACATAAAATTTGCAATGTGATATCAGTCAAGAGCTCGAAACATGCATAAACATATTTCTAGGGAAAAGGGTGATAAAGGAAAAAAAAGAAATAATAAAGGAAAATTGATCCTCGATGAAGATATATGTCATATAAATAAATTGGCAGGACCCGCCTTTGCCACATCACCAATGGCAATCGCAAGATCATAGTTTCTCCCGATATCATATATTTCACTATTGGCTTGAGGGGTCCTGACCCAGGTTCAAAGTGTTTTGCGCAACCAACAAAACCCTCCAACTACTAGCCATTTCGGCAATGATATAATTGTGCAGACCAAAGACTCACTTGAAGTAGTATGGGGGGTGCTGGAACCAAGTTTCAACATCTTGAGGTAGTGTTTTTTGTGTGTTTTACCCTTAATTATTAGACTTAATGCTTATCTATATGTGCGAGACTTCTGAAAGAAACCAGATCTAAGTACTGATAAAAACCATTAACATATGCACCTAAACATATGATTATTTCTCAGTCAGATCTAACTTATCAGAAACAAAACCACACTTGCGCGATCACACGAATATTTTTCTAGTAAAAACCCATAACACATAAGTAATCCTTCCGTGAATATAGAGATTTTCCATAGATAGTTAATTCAGATAAATATGCATTCAACAGAAACAAATTAACAGATAATCATGAATAATACGTAGAAATTTCACCAGAAATCGCCAAAACTTCTTCTTTATTAATGGATCTTCAACTTAGTACAATCTCTTTTCTTCTACGTACACAACAATAGAGTTCGTGCACACAGCTCAGGACTAGGTCTCCCCACACACAACCAGCAGGAGCCTTTCTACCCAGACAAACTTACCCCAAAACTTAGATCAAAACATTTCCATAAACATAAACATCTATCGATCTAATAATATATTAATTGACTTGAATCTTACATATTTATATGTCTTTGACGCGCACATACCATGGTCTCAAACCATGGTTTGAGACTCATGGTTTCCCTTTTTACCCATTACAATGATAAAGGAGATTTGACTGGCCCCAAAGCCCCTTGAATTATGCGCGCAACCCGTTCAAACCAAAATTTACCCAAAATTATACAAAAAGTTTCCCATAGGGGACCCCATCCCAACATTCACCCTATTTTCATTTCTTTGATGCAATATATCGCATCACTTCTTCGCCATCTATCATCCTTTCCGTATTCTAATTTCGTTGAGATTGTGATTGCAATGCGATATCACATCACAGCATCATTCACCTATCTCTTTCCCTACCAATGCTTCGAAGCTTAAAAAATCCATTTCATATACTAAAGCATGGTTTGAAAAGGGAAATGGCTCAATCGAAATCAGAAAAACAAAGTGTGCTCAGTATTTTGAGACTTTGACATAAATATTAAACTGCGATGTGAGATGTTTTAATTTAAAATGTTTAATTTTCCATTCAGGCACATGAATCCACGTTTTCCATAAATGCATAATCATAACAGTATGATAGCTCTAAGACTCCAAACAAGATTTGATTGATGGTTAATCAATATTTTATATTTCTTCACATGCAACACTATATTCTTCATCATTTTGGTTTAATTGTTACATCTCTGCCGCATATTGTTTTTCATAACTTGTTCTTCTTATTCACAGGTAAGTCTAGAAAAACAATATTTCTCTAAGATGTCTAAGTCTGCTAAAATATCAAAGAAACCTATGGATCTTGCTAATCCTACATCTTCCACTTCCGAAGTAACCAAGATGTTGCCTCTATTTTTAGATGCTGCATGCATTTTAGAAAGTGGTTCTGCTTCATGGGAATCAATGTACAAGATTTTTGAAGATGAAAAACCCCGCATAATCAAAATGACAACTATAATGGAGGCCCCTAACACCTCAGAATATACTATTTTTGATGTAACCAACTCTTTTCTTCATAGAATTTCTGTGTGCGCTAAGATTTTACCATATTCATATATGGTCAAATGGATTATTGATAATCTTAACATTGGCGACAGAACCTTTCTCACAACAAGACACACAATGATAAGATCATTCTGAGCAGAGGATTTGAAGAGAATGTACCATATACCAGACCTCTAGAAGGTGTATGACAAATATTTCCTCGAGCAATTTTTAAAAGAAAACAAGTTGAATTCAAACCCTATAAAATATTGGAGGAACAACCCCAGTAAACACAAGTATGATGACAAGGGTATGTATTCCACTGCTTCTTTGGCTGGTCCCTACTATTATATTTCTGTTATGATGTGTAGACTATTCGGTTCACCCAATACCACTAAATTTTACATTGAATGGGTCCCGCTTATGGATGCCATCACAAAATCCTACATTATGGATTGGGGTACCATTTTTTTAAACAATATTGCTTCCCAGATCCTTGAAAAAATCACTCTTTTACTTCCATGAAAATTCCCCCATTATTTATGAGTGCGTACATCATGGACGTTGTCTGTTTTACCTCTGAATTTCCAACCATGGATTGGAAATGGAACATCCAAGATCCCATCCCTATTCATGTTTACCATGATATTCTGTGGGAATTTAAATATGAATCCATTTTTTACAATATTTTCCATGGATTTATTCTGCCACTCTTCCAAGCTCTCTTTAATGAAAAAGCCCCAATATTGTCTAAGGAAGCCCAAGCTAACTTTACAAGCATAGATAAATGGTTTGGTGAGGAGTTATTTACTTAAGTCAAATTTTATGGAAGCATTGTTGAACTTCATGTGCTCCCATTATATGTGTCAGACAAACTTATAGCCAGATAAATTGCTTACCAGACAATGGGGCATGGATTGAATAAGTCCTTGAAAGAGGAAAAGAAAGCGTCATGGCCTACCTTTCCCATCATTTTGGTGTTTATGTATTGGAAAATTTCAAACATGATGGATTGGAAATTGATCAAATCTAGTGTTTCAAATTATTTATAGTTCCTAATAGATAATTTGATCCAAATAAAGTTTCTCTAAATGTTACAACTCAGGTTAAGATCATACACTTCCTTCATGAGGATGATGATTATGATGACTTATTTGAGTCTGCCAATACTTATATAGATGTTGAAAAGTTGGCAGCCATGCACCTAAACCCTGAGAAAATGGAACAGTTCAAAGAATACAAAAACAATAGGTTGGAAGGTATTCCTTTAGAAATTTTATAGGTATCCGAGCATATTACATACAAAGGTCAATAGGAAGAACAGGAAAGAGAGCAGCTTCTTAAGGATACTGAAGTCCTTAGTAGATCAAAAGAAGTTAATCCAATAGAGTTAAAGACTAAGAGCCCATTTTTTTCTAGTGATCTACAAGAAACACGGAAAGACTTCAATCAAAAACTTAAGGGAGATCAAGAAATGGTGATCATTGATCATCAAGAGATAATTGAAACAATTCATGACAAAAGCCAGAGCCCGTTTACTGCTGGGTCTACTGAAAAATATGTTAGCACAGAAGGAGTTGAATTCATCCCAACCTACCCAACATCTGAAATAATATTGAAGATAGAGAAAATACCTCCTTTAGATATCTTTTACAGCCTAAAACATAAGGTTTTCATGAGCAGACAAAGGAAAATGAGGAGGATTGAACAATCATTGGCTCTAGTTCTTGGTGATGTGCCCATGGAGATAGTTTGGAAAGATCCACAATCAGATCCATCTCAGGATCTATCAAGGTTAACTCGGATCACATGTGCTTATGCATCTACCTCAATTGATAAAGCCACAAAAGTGCAATAGCTAGTAAAGGAGAACGATGAAAAAATCCTTCAGCTAGAACAATAACTGATGGCGGAAAAGCAAATTATTAACCTTTAACTACAAGCACAATTCAGACAGCTTCAGAAAAGTATGGATCAACTAAAACTATAGCATCAATCTAACATTGGTGCCAAGGATGCCCAAATCCACCAACTGCAATTTACTGTGGAATGGTTAAAAGATAATCCAAAATTGGATGATTTTAAAATGGAAACACTGGAACTAAACACTTTGTTGGCTCAACAACAAGTGGTTTTTTGTAAAAAACTGTCAAACATAAATGAGTTGTGTGAAAAGAGTGATCCACTAATGAATCAATTAGTTGAATAGAGGATCAACGTTGATGAAATTTATGATAAAGTCTCCCAATATGTCACCTAGAAAGATATTGCAGAAGGCTGAAAGGAAAATATTCCCAGGATCGAAGATTTGAAAAAGGAAATCTTAAGGTCGAAAGGGAAATTCGTAGGGAAAGGGATGTTTCCAATAACATTTTTGAAACACTTAGCCAAAACTCCATTGCTTCTAATTTAATTGATGTATTCCCACATGTTTCTCTACATGTTGTGAAAGATTTGATAAGACAATGGAAAGCGATGTTTAAAATGAAGGAAGAAAGCATCATAAAATTGGTGAAGCTTGATTGGGACAAGT
Organism: Pinus albicaulis; assembly: GCA_034641835.2. Lineage (NCBI taxonomy): Eukaryota > Viridiplantae > Streptophyta > Pinopsida > Pinales > Pinaceae > Pinus > Pinus albicaulis. Next base: position 396,856,001 of record CM076581.1, read on the forward strand.
ACTAGAAGCACTTATTCAAGCCACATAGTCAATGGTTAATGTTGCAATGTCTAACCGAAAATTCCTCTTACATTATTCCTCCACTATCAGATGCAGTCTATATAGGACATAAACGTGTCAGGCCAGGTCAACCTCCTGAAGTTCAAGGTATGATAGACATCCTTCAGCTCAAGGAGGGAATAACAACAAAGACAACACCATACTCCTGAAGTGAGTCATCCAAACAATATCTATTTATGTTTTTTTATTTTTCTTATTTTAAGGGGAGTTAAGTTGTTTAAACCTCCTCAACACTTTATGTATTTGCTATTTTTATAATTTTTATTTTACTATATATACCCTTTCATGTCTTTGAAGAAATTTTCCTGAAATTTTGAAAATAAGACTTTACAGAAGTTGCACTTTTGTACTCTTAAAATTTCTCTTAATAGAAAGGCTGGACCAAGGACTGTTTTTTCAAAAAAAATTCAAATGAGCAGAGCTAAGATATAATGGTATTTTTATCATTATGTTGATGTTTTGTTTCATATGATAAATAGTTTAATTTCCTTATGATGTTTTTTATATATGTATCCTTTTATACACATTCCAACATTAATTCACTTCTGAACATGCTTATATTGTAATTTTTAATACATGAACAAATACATGCAATTATTAAATGAGATATGTGCTTAATCAATTCATTTGATTAACTATTTAATCAAATCAATTTTCTTAAATTGTTTTACATTTCTATAAGTGCCTGATAAAACTTCATTTACATATACTTAATATCATCTTTTAAATCACATATAAGAGAAAGATAATTCATCCTAGGATAAAGAGGTTTATATAATTTTTATGCTTGTTGTTACTCTCATTCCTCAAGTCACAGTTAGTTATAAATACCACCAATCCACTCAATGATATTTCATTGGGAAATTAGTCCCATAATCTATTGTCGGAGCCACTATATCAAATGGATAAGGGATGGTTTTTAAGTTCCCAACTGGGTGGTTTTCCCCGGTGTTGTTGTTGCAATTTTCAAGGAATTGACATTTTTGGCACTAGAAGGAGGGCCAGTAGACTATGAATGGAATCAAAGCCTAATATTAAAACCAAAGACCATCAAAAGAGTCAACCCCCCTCAAAATCTCCTACAAATTCAAGCCCATGCTCAAAATCTCCCTTTAGATTAGAAGTTATTCAATCTCCTCCCAATTATCCTAGTTTAATTCCCAAAGAACACTCCCTTGACTATAATCCAAAATCAATTGAAGTATAGACGTTGATAAATAAATTAGAATAAATTTCTATTTCAGTAGTAAAGTCCATGCTTTCTGAAGCCTCTAAAGGAAGTGTTACTTCAAATTTTCAAGGTATTGGTGTATTGACTCGTTCTCAAAGTGAAAAACTTGGAATAACTTCATTTGAGTTTCCTTTTCATTCCCATCGCAGGAAAACTCTAACATATGAAACTCAAGCATCTACTAGTGAGATTATTTCATCTTCTCCTCCTCAAACTCCACCCTTCATTCCTCCTTCATTTACATCCTCCCAACCAATTTCTTCATCCATTCATATATATTCATCTCAGTCAACTAGTTCTACCTCAAGCAATACTATTTCTGTGGTCATTTCCTCTTCAACTAAATCCTCCTCTGCAACTACTTCTTCTTCAAATCCTCATTTAGGAAAAACCAATCCTTCAGGCCATGCAATGGAAAATAGACCATGGACCAATCTGGTAGTTGTTCAATTAGAAGGTCCTCTCCATAATCTACCCAAAAATCCATAAATATGGTTGCCTAAGTATAATCCTGATGATGTCTTCCTGTTGAAGAGTGCCTACACAATTATATGCTTACAATTAACCTTAATGTATTCTTAGAAGAATATTGTGTAGTAAGGTTGTTTCCCTATACTTTTCAAGGATCAGTTGGATAATGGTACTTTTCATTACCACTAGGTACTATTACTAGTTGGAACATATTTGAAGAGAAATTTCTGACTAAATTTGGTGAAGATCATACTAGTACTACTCTCATAAATTATCTTTCAAATATTAAAGCAAACTCAGGAGAAAATATCAAATATTTCAATTCCATATTTAACAAATTTATAAATAAAGTCCCAACTACATCCAAACCTGGTGTAGATGTACAGAGCAAGTGATCATATCCTCTCTCCCTTCTCATTAGCATTCTTTGTATATAGATCCAATAAGGCTACCTTGGTAGAAAACATGAAAGAATCCCTGTCTGTAGAAAAGAGAATCTTGCTCTAGAGAAAAAATACTTCCCACGATGATATAAAGTCTAAAAAAGTCACACTTAAGGATGAGACAAAAAAATAAAACACCTAAGGATCCCTTCGATCTTGAAGGTTTACAAAAATTTCTCAAAACCATGTCTAATGATATGGTAGAAATCAAAAAATAAGTGTTAGAGTCATCTTCTAAGAAACCTTTTATATCTTTCAAGAAAACTCAGACTTCAAATCCTCAACCTCCAAATATAATCTCTAATTTTGAATAAGATCAAGATGAATATGAGGATGAAACAATATTGTCTACAGATGAATCTCAGGATGAAAAATTGGTTCAAGTTCATTTATTATGGGATTTCATCCTTCCTACAGCTGATAATCAAGGTGATCAAGAGGCATTTCCAGTTATCACTAGAAGTAAAAGCCCTATTGATCTACCACCTTCTTCTCAAAAGCATAAAACAACAACTCATGTTTCAAAAGACAAAGTTGTTAATAAAAATACTCCTTCTACATCTCCTCAAACAAGCCCAACCTCTTCTAAATCTCCATATACATCAAATACCTTAGTGATTTCAGATACCGTTGAGCATAATATAGTGGAATATTTGAATAAAGTCAAATAAAAAATCTCCATGTATGAGGTGAGTAAACTAAAGCAATAACAAAAAATCCTACTCAAAGAATTGAATGTATTTCCTGCCTCTCCTTTACCTGTTCATGTCACTTCTAAAGATTCAAAAGGAGTAGGTAAACCTCCCACAGATTAATAAGAAAATATCGATGCCTCTGATAATATCCTAATTGGAGATAGATCCAATTCTCACACTCCTCCTTTCCTTATGAATTTCGAAGTTTTTAATAAAAATGTGCACAATTTCGTGATATACTTTGGGGATTCTTCAAATATAATGCCATATTATATTTGTTTGAAGTTAAACATCTCACCCCAAAATTATGATGTACACATTGTTCAATTGGATAGAACAAAAGTCAAAGTTTTAGGAGAAATGGATTATGTCCTTATTAGACTTGCATCTAATTCAAAGATCACCAAGTAATTGATAATCTGGCTGTTGATATCCCTAAATTTTATAGTTTGATTCTTAGTGGAGATTGGTCAGAAAATATTCACGATTATTTTTCCACATACTGGTCTCATATGTGGCTTCCCTACAATGGTAAGCCAAATCAATTCGAGTTGACCACAAAAAACACTTGAAATACTCAGTAACTGATTTTGAGGATGAAAATGAACCAATGGAATTTACCAATAACATTGTTTGTGAGGTAAATACCCTTTGTTGATAGAGGCGATCCCACTAGCCCTAAAGTGGGTCTAGCCACAAACAAGACACGCTATGACATCAATTCCTATTTAACAAATGGATGGGGACTTGATATATAACTTACCGTAGGTCCTGTGCTATTTTCGTCGTCGGAAAGAGTGGTTGTCTCTCGCTCCTGGTTTGACAGATCGCGATCCACTCGTTCTCATGCTCGGATACCTGCACATACACAAGAAACAAATACGATATACAACATACTATTTCGCATCCGTAACTATCAGTCAGTCGAATAAGACTAAATCAATTGCATCAATAAACACAACACAATGATGGAACCAATACCATAGTCGAGTATATTAAAGGAAAGAAGGAAGAGTACAACCAAGCTTCGACGTTGCGGTCTCCTCCAACAGGGTTCCAGCGGAGTGCGTCTCACAAAATCTTGTCGGGAATTTGGATGGGGCTCTCTCTATGGAATTCTCCTTGGTTCTACCTTCTCAATAGCGATTACTCAGATATAGTATCCCTTCTCCAAGTTCAGCTTCTTGGCTATATGTTCAACTAGATTTCATAAAGGGAGAAGGCCTGTTTATATAGAGGGAGAGGGAGAGGTTAGGATCCATATAATCATGGAAGGAAAACCTATATTCAAGGAGTGTTCCATGGGAGGAGGAACCCACTACCTAAAGAGGGAGATCCGTGGCTCATCAGATTAACCACTTCCTGTGACTCATCCCTGAGGTGGTTAAAGGAAAATTCTGCCTCTAATTTGTTAAAAAAAATTCCCAAAAAGGCTAGCGCAGGCACAACAAAGAGACAGAGTGCCAGCTGGAGTGGGCTCTAGTGTACATCCTCCACATTGGCACGAGGGGTGAACTGGCTACCTGCGCCAATGCCAAAACATAGGTTTTTGTGGGCTTTCTGAGGAAATGTTCAACAGGAGAAATGATGTACTTATGCAGAAGGATGCAAAGAAGATGTTTGTAGAGTATGACATTGCTCACAGGTCACGGGAAAGACCCTCCAATATGCGGGGTGAGGGATTGCAGGGACGGTGAAAAAATGCTGTGTAACAGATGCCCCTTAAAGCATGAGGTCCGAGAGAGAGGGAGGGGTGAAATGCTTTATGAGAATGCGTTCGACCCAAACACTGCTGTCGGAAAACCTACAAGTACGAATACAACTCATACATCTGATACATGACATGTGGCATGGGCGTAGCCATCCATAAGAGAGTATATAAACAATGAGATCCAAGGTATGGACACAGCCATCCAGCAGTAGGGATCAAAAAATAGACTCAGGTATGGTTGCAGCCATCTAATCAGAAGAGTCATATAATAAGTCATAGTAATCCACAAAGACCCGCAGCTTGGATTTCATCAGACAAAACCCAGGGTCTTGCTCTCCATCTCGACCCGAACAAAGTACAAATTCGAGCATGTGAATATGTGAGCTGAAATCGAACATGCAAGAAAATCGTTTTATTACCAGCCAATGATGAAAGTTGTTAACAGACGCGAGAGAAACCACCAATAATGACAATGGTTCTCAAGGTATGAAAGGTACAATCCACGGAATGTGAACAATGATATGATGTTGAACACCCGCAGAGTCAGTCAAATGGAGGCCAATGATGTGGACCTTACGTCGAATGCGAAGAACCTTCCATTAAGGCATGCAGGCTCCAAGGTACCTGAAGGGAGTCTCTAGATCAACTTCCTGGATAATGAGCTGGAGTCGACAGGAAGGGACCTTGATTGAAGGTGGGCCATAATGTTTCCCACATCATCGACACGAGACAGAGGAACATGATGTTTGTGAATCAAGACCAATAGAGAATCAGAGGGAGGTTGAAAACTTTAGAGTAAAACCTCTCTTGAACATATCAGTGGCACGACACTGGATTTGGTAGTATTTGACATCAAGGGATCTGAGGTCATAGTGGCGTGGCAAAGAGAATATGAGAGGTCAAAAGAGATTACCGAAACTCATGGAGGTAAACAAATAACGAGATGAGATGTCCCCAACCCAACACAAATGCAGACAAGTGCCATGTTCAAGAGCGACATACTGCCAACACGACTATAATGTGGTTCCATTTTCCCCCACCATTTCTGGCGAGTACCCCAATTATTTTTGGAAACAAGCTTGAAGGGGATAGCATATGCTTGCGATGTAAGTTTTTCCTTCGGAAAAATCCAATCTAGTACATTTTACGAGCCCTAGGAAGGAGGAACTCGGGTAACGTCATAACGATGGAGTCCGATGTCATTAGTTTTAACGAGTCTGACAAAGGGAGAACTCAACATCTTTTCATATTTAGAGAGTTTGAAAAGAAAGCGGAAAAGAAAACTCCAGCAGTCCCTTTTCTTAGGTAGTCTCACAGATTCGAAAAGGTAGAAAACTATTTCTGAGAGAACCTCTTAGTCGCGATAGGCTAAATTATTCCTTTTTCGTAAATAATCTATCCCAGCCCGAAAAAGGGGTAAACGTATACTGGGTAGATATCGTTTCGCAGCCAATTTAACGAGTTCAAAATGACAAGTGACTCAACAATCTTTTCAGTTTTAGAGAGTTAGAAAAGAGCTGAAAGGTGACTCCAGTAGTGACTTTTTCGTGTTTTTATCGAGTTCGAAAAAGTATAAAATACAACTTGTTTCTTCGTCATAACCATGTGAAAACTTGTCGCTGCACAAAAAGATGTGTGTAAAACGTATTCCTCAAAAATAAAATGAAAATATATCGAAAAATATGTTTTAAAACCTATTTTAAGATTCGAAAAGTTATAAAAGACCATAAGTAGTAAAAGTTATTTACTTTTCACTTTTACCTCTTTGTAGAGCAACAGTGGCCCGTTTTCCTTGCGATCTTCTGGCGACGATTGTGAACAATCCAGTGAACAAATCCGGATTCCGTCAGTTTCAGGTAAGAGCTGACACTATTTGCTATCTTTTGAGCTATATTTCATTACCTTTAATTGTCATTTTGAATCCTTTAGGGGATGATTTGTAAAAACTAGGGCATCGCGGTTGGCGCGGGTTTCGAGCACAGACTCGTGCCAATTGACCCTTTTTTACACAAGGGTCGCGCCAACCGCGCAAACAAAAATATTCCTTAATTTCAAGAAAATGCAACCATTTGATTTCAAATTTTAATGCCTAAGGAGACTTGCAATGATCATATGAAAAATGCATGCAGGTAAAAAGCAGAAAATATGGTAATTGAGTTGAAAGAGAGAGAACACAGTGAGGAGGATGAACAGGCCATGGAAAATGAACAATGCATGAATTCCATCAGGAATTGTGGGGTCAAGAAATTCTTCCTGACACCATGTCTCTGGGCTTAGCTCAAATTTCTTCAAATTTGATAAGCATTTGAGACGAAGATCAAGAAAATTTTGTACTTCGGGATCAGGAGCTTGAACTCGAAGTCTTTGATGTGTATTTCATCACTGGATTGTCGCGTAGGGGTGTAGTCCCTATCTTGACCGGTACCCGTCCTTCTGGGGAAAGCATGGAAATGGTAATTGACAGGGTGTGCCAAGGGGCACGAAAAGGAACAGGGAGTGGAAAAGTGGACATCCAAACCATCCTTGATTTGGAACTAAGAGTAGTGCTGCACACTATCGTGTGGGCTGCGGGATCGCAGGCACCACATGAGGCCACGAAGACACAACTAATTCTTGCTTTAGAATGTATGAACCCGACTCTCTTCAACTGGGCCAAGGCCGTGACTGTCAACATCAAACGACAACTCACTAAGTGCAAGAAGACCAAACTAAATCAGTTTTGGTATGGATCGATTTTGGTATCGTTCTTCTTGGAATGATTACCCATATTCCAGTGTCAGGAGGTTATTGTCCCGATGGGCCACACTGATGCCTAGAGTAGGAGGTGGCCAACAGATGTCCTGGAGGCTAGATTTTTTTGACTAGCTCCGAATACAATTGATTGTCGTGGAGGATTGGCCCTACGCCGGCACAAAATTCACCGGAGACCCAGACCTCCCGCTCCCTGAGGGAGAGCATTGGGATGAAGAACTAGGTAAGACTCATTTTTTTATTTTCACGAGTTTACAATTTTTTGGTATTTATGCATGTTCTGATAGTTATTATTATTAATATACACATTTTGGCCCAGATAATCCTGCAGGTATGTCGCCGATAGCGAGGCGAATTCCTCGCGATTTCGATCCTCATGGTGAGGGTGGTGAGGAGGAGATAGTGCAGAACCTGGAGGGGATCGCCCGTGGGGTCCTAGACTATGCTCGCTTGGATGGTGTGCCTCAAGCCTATCAGAGGCACACTGTAGGGGTGCCGAATTGTATCCATCGCTTGCTGAGGTGGTTGGTACGGGCGGTGACGCTATCATGAGCACCATGCCAATTAAGCACTTAGGCTTTATTTCCGCACATTTTTGAGAGACATGTTGTCTCACAATGTAACTGAAACAAACATATCTTATTTTTTGGGTTTTATGACGCACACGTTGCAAACAAAAGATATATATATACATCTATTTTCTACATGGGTCTATTTACATATGATGATGTTTTTTATAAATTGTGTAAATGTCTATCTAGCACAATGTTAGCTGTTGTATCTATTAATGGATTCATTCATCTTGGTATATGTTGATATTTAATGAAATCAAAATGTCTTTCAAGTAAACAAATACGCAAATGCAATCTCAAAATGCATGGGTTTCGAACCGAATAATGACCATTAAGTTGAAGAAAAACAAGTTGCGAATCCAAATTCACAAGCAATGTGTGTATGCCGAGGTTAACTGCCTCGGTTAATAGTTCCAAAACAACACTATATTTAGCGACATTGTTTGTAGTTGGTCCTAGACAAATACCTTCTAAGTTAATCAACTCACCAACAGGATCATAAATTACCCAGGCTGCCAAAGACAAGTTCTTGGTACTGTGGGAAGCACCATCTGCAAAACTGACATAAGGGGAAATAGACATCTGCATAGCAAACAAGACCCAATAAGCAGAAAAAAGCTCATAAAGCACATAAAAAAAAAGCATGCACAAAAATGAAAAAATCACCTATGTACACATATCATGCATGAATGACTCAAGCATAATACTTTTTCAGGTACAAACCATTCCTGGGCTGTGCTAAGGGATAACCTTCATAATCAATAAGCTCATAAGCCCCATTCTATAACACATGTTTGACGATGTAGGGCCCATGCCACATGGTTTGGAATTTACCTGCCCCCAGCTTGTCATGAGCTTGGTCATACAGGAGAACGAGATCGCCTTCGATAAAAGAACGAGGGGAAACTGTTTGGTCAAAATGAGCTTTGACTCGCTTATTTTGTGCTTCGATGACCAAGGTAGCTAAGCGACGAGTTTCTTCCAATCTCTCTAAGTAGAGGAGACGTTCTTCCTCATGCGAAGTATTAGGAAGTAATTCCACAACTAATTTGAGTGAAGGGATTTCACATTCAATCGAAAGAGTGGCTTCCAAACTGTATACCAACTGAAACGGGGTAAATCTGGTAGCACTCTTAATCGATGTTCAGTAAGCCCAAAGAGCTGAAAATAACATGAGGTGCCAGTTTTATTTATGGATCCCAATTTTTCGTTGAAGCATTGTAAAAAGGACTTTGTTTACAGCTTCAATTTTGCCATTAGCTTGCAGATAATAAGGCATTGAGCTGTCGTAACGCAGAAGCAACTTAGACATCAGCTCCACCATCATATAGTCCCGAAAATGAGAACCATGATAGGTAATGATGGCTTGAGGGACACCAAACTGAGCAATAATGTGATAGAATATGAATTGTGCTGCTGTCTTACCGTCCACAGCTAGTGTAGGCATTGCTTCGGCCCATTTCGTAAAATAATCGACAGCCACGATAGTATAGGCATGCCCCCCAGTCGAACTAGTGTTACACGTCATAAAATCGATGCCCCATTTGGCAAAAGGACCAATGGTAATGACAGGGTGTAAAGGAACAGGTGGTGCATGCATCTTGCATTGATATATCTGGCACGCATGGCATTTGCGTACTATAACAATGCAATCTTTGAAAATGGACAGCCAGAAATAGCCAACACGAAGGATATTTTGTGCTGTGGCATAACCAGACATGTGACCACCACAGGCGCCACTGTGGTAGTCATTTAAAACTTTCTCAACTTCCTCGAGAGTCAGGCATTGGCAAAGTACAGAATTGACTCCAAAACAATAAAGGGTATCTCCAACAATGCGATAAGGTTGCGACTGATGCCGAATGCGGTGTCGGGAATCTTTCGTTAACTCAGACTTGAAAGTAGATTTTTGGAGATACACGATGATATCACCGTACCATGGATTGAGTGTGCTAATCAAGAAAAGAGTTTCGTTCGGAATATGATCCTCGGAATGAGAAAGAGCAGAGTCGGCGGGGAGAGAACAAATTAAATGAGTGAAAACAAGTGATTTCTTTGATTTGGTGGTAGAAAACTCCAAATGAAACTCTTGGAGGATAATGATCCACGAGTATTTTCACCCCAACAACCCTCGAGACAAAATATAGGTCATGGGATTACAATCATAAATCACGGTCACCATACGTAAAAGGATATAATGATGAAAACACTGGACGACCTGGACCGCAGCCGGCGCTAAATTCTCGACATGTGCATAACGTGTTTCAGGTTCGATAAGGTTCCGAGACAAGTAGTAAATGACGTGCTTGTTACCGTCATCATCATCTTGAACCAAAACCATGGCGATCGTACTAAAGGCGGCAACTAGATAGAGGGTGAAATCACGATGATAACTTGGAGGACATAATAGAGGAGCATTGACAAGCAACATCTTAAGCCTATCAAAAGACTGTTGAGAAATATCATCCCAACAGAAAGGGACGTCCTGATTTAAAAGTCGTGTAAATCCTTTGGCTAGTTCGGCGTAGTTTGGGATGAAACGACGTAAGAAATTTGCTTTCCCTTGGAGACTTTGAAGCTATTGTAACGAGGATGGGGAGGGAAGATTAACAATAGCGTCAACCTTAAGCGGGTCAAGGCAAATTCCGTCTTTAGATACGATAAACCCTAAAATTCTACCAGAGTTGACGCAGAATATGCATTATGCGGATTGAGCCGAATGTTGTAGCGTCTACAACGAAGAAATATCTGGCGGAGATGGTCCGGGTGGTCTTTTTGCGTAGCTGAATGAGCCGGAAGGTCATCCAGGTATGGTTGAACAATATGAAGAATATTGTGAAAGGCATAAGACATCGCACGCTGGAACATAGCCCCATCATTCTTCAAGCTGAAAGGGAGTTTCTTATATGCGAATGTTCCCCAAGGACAGATAAAAGAGGTCTTGTGATGATTAGACGGGAGAATGTTTATCTAATTATAGCCAGAAAAAATGTCCATAAGGGAAAATATTTCACTCCCCACACAATCGTCAATGATCTGATCGATGAAAGGGGTGGGATAATTATCCTTAGGATAGGCCCGATTGATATCGCGATAATCAACACAGACACAAATTTCTCCTTGCTTCTTATCCATGGGAACAATGTTAGAAACCCACTCTATCAGAGGAATCAGATAAATGAAACCCACTTTGAGAAGTTTTTCAACTTCAGCTTTGATAGCGGTGGCTTTCCGAGGATGCACGGGATCAAGATGCTGGCGAACAGACTTCACACCTAGGTAGGTGGGAATCTCGTGCACCAAAATACTGGGGTCGATTCCATGCATCTCTTCGTAAGACTAGGTGAAAAAATCACAGAATTCGTGAAAGATACTAGTATACACTTGGACTTCGTCAGGAGAGCAAGTGACTCCCACATGGATGCTCTCAACAATTCCTGGTTTCATGGAAATTTCAATAGGAATTGTTTGAGTAATGTTACCCAAGTTACCTTTAGCGAAGACTTCATGAGTCAAAATAGGCGTTTGAAGTGGCAAAGAAGGAAATTGAGACGCAAAATGCTCAAGACAGTTAGACATTGCCCCGAGGCCAGGCATAAACGAGGAACGATGATGACCATCGCTCCACGATAGATCTTCGAGAGACATGGCTTCCATGATAGCCTCGTCGGATGGAAACACTTCTTTCAAAGGATTAGGCGAATCCTCATCTCCAAGCCAGGGGGATTGAGAATACACGTCGAGAGACATGCTCAAAGGAGCACCTTCAGGAGGGGGAGAATCAGATGCAGTTGTGAGCTCGCAATAATTGATTTCGATTGGACTAAGTGGCATTGAATCTCCAAATGAATTAACATGTTCAAGTAAAGGGATGATCCATGGGTCATCTGACTGAGAGACCATATTAAATTGAACAGTATGGGGTGGTGGAAGGGGGAAGATACCCATGAGAGTGGGATCTTTGAAAAGACCCATCCCTACACTGTCAGGGGGAGAAGGAATCTGGTCCACGTATGGCACATTTTTCTTGGAAGACGAGGTGAAGAACAACAACTGATCGATAGTAATGATTTTTCCCTTGTGTGGAAACTTTAGAAGTCGAAAGAGGGTGGAAGGAATGCATAATATAGCATGAGTCCAACTACGACCGAGTAGAAGATTTTAATTGAGTTTGGCGTCAACGACTTCTACTTCAATGTTGACCGTCTTTCCTTGCAATGTGATCGGAAAGCTAGCGAGAACACCTAAGGGTTTTGATTCCATTCCATCGAATTCCTCAAGGGCATTAGGAGATGAAGTCAGGGCTAGAGAGCCAATAGCCTTCCAGCAAGAAAATGACATGAGATAGGTATATGCACACTCGTCCACTACGGCTCTATGGATGTTGAGACCATTAATGACGACTTGTATAACAAGCGCAATCTGGTGCGGAAGTCGAGGGACAAAATTCTATAAGTCGAAAGAGAGAAGGCTAGAATCAACAGTGTCAATCCTGCCGATCACAGATAATAAAGATTTTTGTTGAGACAGACAAATCTGAAGCACTTTTGACGTGGACATTGCAGAAGGTGCCTGTGCTAAGTCCTCAATAATACTATAATGTTGAGCAGCACGGGTGTTAGGATTATAAGAATATTTTTGGAGAACACCTTTAGAAGGTGGCTGTACAATGGGTTCAACACTAGGCCTTTCAATTTCAAGGGGACTAGAGGTAGGTGGGGGAGGAGGACCATCAACGACCTCTTTCTTGGCTGCCTGGCGTGATCCAGCATAATCCTTAGACCGATTAGCGATGGAAACAGGTGCAGAACTATTCATCATGAACACTTGAGAGCCAAACGATGCAGATGGCAGAGGTTGCTCGAACATCTAGGTTTGCTAAGATGGGAAAGGTTCCTTAAGGATCGCTGGAGTTCCCTTAGCGCCTTTGAGAATTTGAATAACCTTGGATCGTTCCTTAGTGTAGTGGTCCTCATCACAAATCAGACAAGGATACTTCAGCTTTCGCTGTGAACCATCATCAGCACGAGGTTTAGACAATTCTGGTTTTGGGGCATCAGCTTTAGCCTTGCCTTTTCCCTTCTTTATCCCCTTGGAAGTCTTGTCCACAGGATTGGCCTGAACGACGTTGACCTCTGAGGTTTTACCAAAATCTGGGGTAGCCTTAGGAGCAGAATTATTGGAAGAATTTGATATCTTCTTCCCATTGGAAAACTTGCGTGAAGTATAAGACACAGAACCAATAATACCATCGAAGGATGGGGTAGCCAGTGCTTTAGAGGTCCCAGATCATGGAGCCTCAATCAAGATGTCATACAAAATGCTCGATTGAGAGTACACCAGATCAAGGTACTAGGCACGAGCGATGACTTGTTCCTCAGTTACACATGCCCCCATGGTGATGTCTTTCGCAATATGATTGACAAAAGAGGTAGTGAACCAATGAGTAAGAAGCTGATCAAGAATTTCAAACTTGATCAGGCGACGACGTCATCTCCATTCATGAATGTGGTCCAAGATATGGGTAGCCCGGTCCTATTTCAAGGATGTTAGGAGATGCGTCTTGGCTTCATAATGAACTGGAAACTGGAAATGAGTAAGGAATGCCATAGCGAGAGTGTTGAAATCTTGAAAGATACCATGGGGTAGTTCGATATACCACTTAGCAGCAACTCCGGTGAGAGTGTGCTAGAAGAGATAGAGTCGAACAGAATCGTCCACCCAAGAATTGGAAGAACACCATAAATGGTATGTCATGACGTGTGCTTGGGGGTCTTCTCCAGACTTGCCCTCAAACTTGGGACAATCACCTGGAACCTTCATTAGAACTAGAGGCCAAAAAGGATTATGAAAAATGGGATCATTTGTCAATTTGGACACATCCGACAGTTCTAGCGTGGCGAGGAAAGGTAATTGAGGGTTAAAAGGCATGGCAGGTCCTCGGTAAGGACCCGTACCCATACTCCATCCTGGTTGAGTATAACTCTGCCCCCATTGGTTCTATCCCGAAGGATTCAGACCATAAGGTTTATAAGCTGGATAATTCGGTTGATATGGCGGCTGAGGACCAGGATACGGGGGTTGAAGACCAGGATATCGATTCTGAGTATACGAGGGTCCTGATTGAGCAGCATAAGGATTTTGCTGCGGAGTATAAGTATAGCCTGGCAGTTAAGGGTAATAAGCGGGACCTTGTGGCGGGTTGTAAACCAGTCGATATTGAACTTTAGGGTAATAACCGCCTTGGGGTCGAACGGGCTGCTGATAATTGGGGCCCTGCTGAGCTGGATAAGTCAGGCGCAAAGGTTGATTCAGCTGCGGCATAGAGTAGAGCAGTGGCTGAGTAGGGTGAATGGGCTATGAAGGTTGGCCCGGCTGAGCAGGTTGACCTAACTGATGAGGGCCACTAGGTTTCCCTGTGGAGCAGGTTGGCCTGATGGATATGGTGGGCCAGGTTGTGCCTGATAACAAGGTTGACCTGGAGCAGGACCATAATATGGTCCTGGCTGTGCAACATTTGGACCAATTGGAAGATATGGCTGTTGAGTTTACACCAAAGGTTGAGATGGGTGGATCTGCCCCCCAGGACTGTACGAAGGTCCGGGTTGATATACCGGTTGCCCAGCTGGTCCTTGAGGATGCCCTGGTTGTATCACAGGCTGAGCTTGTAAAGGTTGACCTTGAGGATTGTAAGGCTACCCTTGTGAGTCATAAAATAATCCTTGTTGGACCAAAGGTTTTCCCTGTAAGGGTTGTCCTTGTGGGTCGTACACATACCCTTGCTACACCGAAGGTTGTCCCTGAAAGGGTTGTCCTTGTGGGTCATAAGCATACCCTTGCTGAACTGAAGATTGTCCCTAAAAGGGTTGTCCTTGTTGGTTAGAAGGTTGCACAGGCAAGGTAGGTCTAAAACCAGAAAGGAACTGATAAGCCTCAGGAGCAGGCAAGTATATGGGGTTGCCTTGCTCGTCATACTGAAACATAAGTGAATAAATCGAGGTACCATCTGCTCCATAATGAGAAAAATAAGAACGATAAGGATCCTGAGGGGACTGATAAGTCTGTGAGCTCTGCTGCTGAACAACCAGCTGATACTCCTCAAAATAAAGGCCATCAGGGATCGCCATGGAAATCGAAGTCTCTACCAAAGTTGAAACTCCTGACGATTGAGTAGTGACAATCGCTGCCAATGCAACCACACAGACAGTAGGTCTAGTGGGAAAAAATGTAACAAAAGGCGTCGATGAGACAGGTGTCGTCGGCGACATCCCTAATGACGGGAGAACCAGACCCCTTGACGAAGTTGATGTTGCCATGGAGGCAATACAGGCTATAATCTGACCCAAAGAACTGTATCCAGCTGGAAGCAACACCGATGGTGAAGATTGAGTAGGCTCGTGATGGATGTCTTCCGGGAAAAGTTGGTATTCTTCATCAAAAACTAGAATACCCTCACTACCATTAGGACCAGATGAATCCATGCCTGAATCCACCGTGAGATCTTTCAAAAGGCTACGGGGGCTAGGAGGTATGATAGCAGCCAAAAATGGCGATCCTGATATAAGAGGGGGGAAATTTTCCTCGACCCCAAACCCAAAACAAGCGTTTGAAACAGGCCAATGGAACTCAACTGGTTCTCCAAAGGGGTACTCTGACGGGATGATAGGCTGTTGAAGCTCAGCAAACCAAGAGGTCTGAGAAGTTTCAGATGAATCGTCCGAGAAAGGACTGCCAGTAGACGAAACCAATGGTTCTGCCATTGTGACTGTAGCACACTAGAAAAGGGAAAAAGATCGAAAATGAAGACTCTTGGATCAAAACCAAGGCAAACAAAGACAGGCCAAGTAATCAAAATTTAATGGGCGTGTAATCGTAGGTAGTTTATTTTACCACATTGAAATTTGTTATTTCATGTTTTAAGAGTCAAGAAACAGTCAAAGATGACTCTAGTCTCTTTAAGTTTTAAGCGAGCGTGAAAGGACAAGTGCTCGATGATCTTTTCAAATTTATGGAGTCAGTAAAGATCGAAAATCACTGCTCAGGTAGTCTAGGTAAAAGGGTGTACTAGGTTCCCATGAACTTCCATATACACCTTGGTTATTAAATGAAAGAAGAATCAACCAAGGACTTGACGTACGTGCAGCTAGTCTCCTCAAATGTTGTGTTCGGTGTATCACGGTTACAAGGCGATAGACTCAGCTTCCTACGGATTAAAGGATTGCAACCTAGAGGGGTCTCCCTTTATATACTCAACGGTATGGAGAGCACAAGTCTGTACTAGTGCTGTCTGAAGCCAGATGGCGAGCGACAGCTGCTAGGTTTAAAGACGCTGAAACACATCTCTAACTTAGACCACTAAATGTTATATTAAGTTTCAATGTTGCCTTAGGTTAATTGAATAAATTTTAAGTTGATCTTGTATTTATGTTTCAATTCCAAGGTCCTACCGAATGTCAGATCTCACAAATCCTTGAATGCAAGCTACATGCCATGAAATACCATTTCGTTCGATGAAAATCTATCTACGAGAAAGTTAGGAGTTTTCAAGCGATAGCGAATAATGAGAACACACAGAAGCATCCACTACAGAATCTGATGCAAACTAATGAAAATGAGAAATCTTTCCTAGAATGCCCAATGCTAGTTATGCGAAAGATTTTCCAATTCCACAATGCAAACAATAATGCAAGAAAAAAATATATTTTTTGATTTTTCAATGTAATAGAGAAAACAATGCACTAAATGATAAGAAAAACGAATCTTCACACTAGTTCGAGAATGTTTATGCAAGAGTCAAAGCGAGACAATTCAATCAACTCACAAGCAAACAAAACAAAAACTCAAACCAATGTCACAATCTCTCAAATCGAAGAAAGATGTTGGAACAGACCCATAAAATAAATGTGAGCTATGCTTGGAGTGACAAAAAGAAAAAAATAAAGAAAGAGGCAAGACTCACTCAAGACTCATTCCATCAAATGCAATCACTCAAACGGATCAAGGGAGCTGAATGCAATCAACCAAGGAACAAAGGTGGTTGTGAAACAAAAGACTCAGACTCCTACAGGAGGCTCAGCATACCAAAGCACTAGAAAACCCTAAGGCCATAATGCTGACAAGAAATGGACAAACAATAGAAGGAAGGAGGCTTTTCACAGTCACAAACAATCCTAAAGCACTCAAAACAAGTCAAGAAAACACCTAGAGACACAAGCACTGACCAAAAACTCCAAAACAGGGAAAACCCTAGCACCTACAGGAAATATCGTGACTATCTGGCTGGAAACCGTGCCAATCAAGCCAACCCTAGGAAAATGAAAATTTTGGAAAAACAGAGGTCAGATCTGATCCTCTGGGGATGAACAGGGGTCTAAGACTTAGAAAAACAACCAGAAAAGGAAAGTTAAGCAAGCAAAGACCAAGAAGAAGACCTAATGGACGAAAGAAAAACTCGCACTAATCCCCAGTAGAGTCTTAAATTTTTTGGTGAGGTAAATCCCCTCTGCGGACACAGGTGATCCCAATAGCCCTAGAGTGGGTCTATCCACAAACAATACATGCTATGACATCAATTCCTAGTTAACGAATGGACGGAGACTTGATAGATAACTTACCGTAGGTTCTGCGCTGTTGTCATTGTCGGAAAGAGTGGATGCCTCTCGCTCCTGGTTTGACAGATCGCGATCCACTCGTTCTCACACTCGGATACCTTCACATACACAAGAAACAAAGACGATATACAACATACTATTTCGCATTCGTAACTATTAAATTAATTAAAGAAGAATACTAATCAGTACATGTCCTTTAACCGATGATGTAACCCGATACCATTGAGTATGCTAAAGGAAAGGAAAGTACAACCAGAAAGCTGACGTTCTGGGTCTCCTCCATGAGGGTTCTAGCGAGTAACGTCTCGCTCCTTCGAGGAGGTGGTAGGCTCTCTCTATGGAATTCTCCTTGGTTCTACCTTCTCAATAGCGATTACTCAGCTATAGTATCTCTTCTCCAAGTTTAGCTTCTTGGCTATATGTTCAGCTAGCTTTCATAAAGAGAGAAGGCCTGTTTATATAGAGGGAGAGGGAGAGGTTAGGATCCCTATAATTATGGAAGGGAGACCTATCTTCAAGGAGTGTTCCATGGAAGGAGGAAACCACTACCTAAAGAGGGAGATCCGTGGCTCATCAGATTAACCACTTCCTGTGACTCATCCCTGAGGTGGTTAAAGGAAACTTCCGCCTCTAATTTGTTAAAAAACATTCCCAAAAAGGCTAACGTGGGCACAACAAAGAGACAAAGCGCCAGCTCGTGCGGGCTCTAGTGTACATCCTCCACATTGGTGCAAGGGGTGAACTGGCTACCCGTGCCAATGCCAAAACATAGGTTTTTGTGGGATTTCTTAGGAAACGTTCAACAAGATAAATGATGTCCTTATGCAGAAGGATGCAAAGAAGGTGTTTGTAGAGTATGCCACTGCTCACAGGTCATGGGAAAGACCCTCCAATATGCAGGGCGAGGGATTGCAGGGATGGTGACAAAATGATGTGTAACAAACATCCTTGGAAATTATTTTTCTGAATTATTCTTTAGAAATTTCAATTCACATCGATCTCCATTTCTAATCAATTCAATTACTTCTCAAATTGAAATTTTTTCTCAATCAGACTCTTCCAAATGTATAAATATTGTAGAAAGACCCGTTGTTAAAACTTTATTTTGGGCTTTTTATTTTGATGGATCTAGATCTAATGATGGTGTAGGATCAAGTTGCATATTAATTAATTTAGAAGGCGAAAACAAAATTTTGACATGTAGATTACAATTTGAATGCACAAACAATACTACAGAGTATGAGGCATTGGTCCACGGCTTGTATAAATCAATAGATATTGATGTCAAATACCTTCAAGTCTATGGATATTCTGAAATTCTTATTAAATAAGTTAGAAATCCTATTCACTACGTTTCCGTCCATCTCAAACATTATCAGTCATTAGTGCAAGCTCTCACCTCACATTTCTTAGCAATTATTATCTCCCCCATCCCAAGGCTTCAAAATGAAAGTGCAGATCTCCTGGCTAATGTGGCCTCTAGACTTATTCCATCTGAGAATTATATTCCAGACAAATTTTCCATGGAATTAACTTTTCTCCCATCTATTCCTGACAATGTCACCAATTGGAGAGTTTTCAATGATGATGAAGACATTCTAAGTTTTCTAACATTTGAAGGATCATCTGATGATCAACTGATTGATGAGGATGAGCATGAAAGATAGTTGAAGAAAAAAATTGATGAAAATGACATACTTAAATTTGTATTAAAGCGTGAATATATTTATGACTTGAAAGACAGATTTAAAAGGGTTAATAATTCTAAAATTCAAAGTTAAACTTTGATATTTGAACTAGTGAACCTTGGAACTGATCTGAGACCTCTGAATATCAATCTAGGACTTGGTCTATCTCTGATGAGAGATTAGCCTTCATCCATTTATTTAATAAATATAAGATTTTTTTTGCATGGAGCTATGAATATCTCAAGATATATGATACCTCCATTATCCAACATATTATCCCAATGACATTTACTGATAAGCTGGTACGACAGAAGTTAAGGAAAATTCACCCAAATTTGGAAAACTAAATAAAATCTAAGTTGAATAAATTCCTTAAAGCTAAAATCATCTTTCCCATTAGGCATTCAAAGTGGGTATCAAACTTAGTCCCTGTTGGAAAGAAAAATTGTGACATCTGTATTTGTATAGATTTTAGAAATCTTAATAAAGATTGTCTGAAAAAAAATTTCCCATTACGACCTATGAAACAAATCCTACAATCAGTTGTTGGCTCTGAATTAATGTCTTTCCTTGATGGTTTTTAAGGTTATAATCAGATTCTAGTTCATCTTGAGGATAGGCTGAAGACTACATTTAGAACCAAATGGGGCACTTATGCCTATCAGAAAATGCCTTTTGTTTTAATAAATGCAGGAACAAATTTTCAGAGAACTATGGATATTTCTTTTATAGTTCTAATAAAAAAAAATATGGTTGTATATTTATATGGCATAACCATTTACTCCAAAAAAAGAAACAACCATTATCATGACCTCAAAAAAATCTATGAACGCTGCCAAAAATATGGGATATCATTAAATCCAAAAAATTCTTACTTCGCTCTTGGTGAAGGCACTTCTAGTATTTATTGTAGAAAAAGAAGGCATTTGTATATATCCTGGTAGGATAAAGGAAATCTCTGAAATCTCTTTACCCCATAACAAGAATTCCATGTAGTCCTTTTTAGGACAGATAAATTTTGTTAAGAGATTTGTTCTTGAATTTTCCCAGATTGTTTTACCATTGAAAGCCATGATCAAGAAAAATTCGGTATTTAAATGGGAACACAATGAAAGAGAAGCTTTCGATTTAATCAAGCAAGCTATCATAAACACCCCTTCTCTAACTACTCCAAATTTTTCTGATCAGTTTATTTTGTACACTTTTTCTTCTGAAACATATTATGTTGTTCTAAAACAAGTTAATGATCAACAAATAGAAGCACCCATCTCTTTATTTAGTTCAAATTTCAAGGTGCTGAACTAAATTACTGATAGGTGGAAAGAAAATATTTTTCTGTTTACAAATATTTAAAGCATTTCAGACCTTTTCTCCCAAAGACAAATACCAAGGTAGTAGTCCCATTCCTAGCAGTAAGACAATTTCTTGTGCAAAAGGAACTAGGATAATAAAGGGAAAATTGGGTTACAACCCTGCAAGAATATGATATTGACATTAAACTAGCTAAAATTTTTAGAGGACAAGGTTTTTGCAGATTGCTGACTGAAGCATCCAACATACCATATAATGAGGATTAAGGTAATACTGTACAAATATTTGAGGTAATCCTAGTAGACTCTGAATCACAATATGTCGATCTTATCTTTTATTTAAAAAATGGATTTTCTACCACAGAACTCAATCACAAAAGGAAAAGAGATTTAATATTAAAAGCTAATAAATATTAGATAATTAATGATGTGTTGTTTAGGAAAAACTCTGACTCTGTATTATTAATATGCCTTGAAAATTCTAAAGCACAGAAGGTTTTGCAGGAACTTCACAATAGACCTGCAGGTGGACATTTCGGAGGAGATACCACCGCACAAAAAATCATTCATGCAAGGTATTATTGGACAACCTTGTTCAAATATACTCATGCATATGTAATAAAATGCATGACATGTCAAAATGTTGCTGGAAGATAAATAAAGCCAACCTTACCTCTACAACCAGTCAACAATGAACAACCCTTTGAACGATGGGGATTTGACATCATAGGTGAGATTGTTCCTAACTCTTCTAAACATCACAAATACATTCTTATTGCAACATACTAATTTACTAAATGGGTGGATTTTGTTCCACTAAAGGTAGCTAATTCTGAAGCCATTATGGAATTTATCAATTAGTTTATTATTTCTAGATTTGGCTTACCTAATGCACTTATGTTAGACAATGCATCTTACTTTTCGGGTAATAGTATGACTGAATTTTCTCTTGAGTTTTTAAACTCAAACATTCTGCTAATTACTATCCTCAAGGAATGGTTTAGCAGAGTCAACCAATAAACACCTCATAAGAATCATAAAAATAATTGTTGATCAGAGCCAAAATAATTGGCATAAAAATTTAAAATTTTCTCTATGGGTAGATCGAATAACTCAGAATCCCTCTATAAGTACTCCTCCATTCAATCTTGCATATGGGAAAGAAGTTGTAATTCCATCAAATTTAGCCCTTCCCTCATTAGCCTTAGTCCAATTCATTGATGAAGTACCTTCCTTTTATTTACAGCTAAGAATGCCCAAAATCCTTAAACTAGAAGAAGAAAGGGAAAAGGCTAAACTTACACAAGATCGATATCAACATATTGTCAAATCTTCTTTTGATGTAAGTTCTGTTGCCAAAAAATATTTTCAAGTTGGAGACCCCGTCCTTAAATGGGACAAGGCACATGAGGAAAAATGTATGCATACCAAATTCTAGAAAATGTGGCTTGGACCATATCAAATTGTTGAACAAGTAGGCCCATCGACCTTCATATTGCAAGATCTACAAGGGAAGAGAGATTCTCTCCATGTCAATGGGATTATTTTGAAAATTTTATTTTCTTAGAAGAACATTTCTTCTATATAATATAGTTGTATTTACATTTTTCTAGGTTAATAAAAGAATAATGTTAGATAGCATACTCTTGGTTGTTTATAAATATTTATGAAATCATTTTATGGCTTTTCATTTTGAAGAAATAAGATTTTTTTTAAAGAAATGATCACAAAATTGAAAGTGGATAAATATTATATAACTTTGAAATTTTGTTTCCATTGAAATTGTAAATTCTTTCAAAAAGCCTTAAACTTTATAAAGTCGTTTTACCTTATTATCAGTCATAAAAACTTTACCTTTACAAAGTAAGGACTATTTGTTACTAAGCATATTTAACTCTAAATGGTCATCCAAAAATCTTAATGAGTCAATGGTTCTCCCCATCCATTAATTATACTTTTTTTAGTGTAATTCAAAAATATATAAGACTTAAAAGATAAAAGGTCGCATCACGAGCTTGCTTACCATGATAATAGGAAAATAATAGGCTGACATTACCACTATTGCATATCAAAATAGGGTAATGGCTTATGATTTTTTATAACCATAAGACAAGGGGTCTCATCATGAGCCATATTTTTCAGTGCAATTACAACCAATTAATGGCATTGTCACTACCTGGACACTTAACCGGGACAATAACTATTGAGTCTCCAAAATGTCAGCCACTTTTACCCACATTTTCATCATTTTACCCCCATTCCGTAATTTTGTAGCTACATAACCCTACAGTAAGTAACCATTTTCATGATAATATGGGTTTAAAATTATATTTTCCAAAGTCATTTATTTTAAGTATTTTAAGTGAATTTGTGATTAAATATTATAAAATTAACATGTGTTTCATATATAAATGAAACTGCTGTATATTTTGTGATATTGTAGGCCCACCTGGAAAATCTAGATGGGTCCTACTTGGCCTCCTAACTACAAATTCGAATTTCAAATTCCTTCTCATGAGGATTTGTAGAATATTTGAAGAATATATGGATCATTAAGCTAAGTAAATTCAAAAGAGAAAAATCATGGATGTTTTGATATGTGTCCTTATCAAAAATATGAGAGAATTTGGAGAGGATTTGTATCTTATATGTTTAAGATATTGGTTGTAACCACATGAGATAAATGTGGATCTATGAGAGATTTGAGGATCTATAGTTATCTTAATTTTTTTTATAAATAGGAGTGCACCCTACACACAAAGGGTTGTCAATTGTATTAGTTAATGGTTGGTTGTAAATTGTTAGTTGCTAGATATTAGAGGTAGATAGTGGCTAATTGAAACTTGGAGGTTCCAAGTTCTATTCAAGATGTGATTTGTAAAGTGAGGAGAGATAATCCTTGTAATATATTGTATCCATTTTATGAAATACATAATGCCACTTTGATCTCCAAGATGTGATAGATGTTCAGCGTGCTTGCTAAGGAATGGAGGGCCCCCATCTACCCTAGTTTGCATACCTTTGTACATACTAGTAACAGTATATTTTTGTTATTTCATTTCTTTTCAACAAGTCTGTGTTTATTTTATGCAAGTGTTTTTTTTCCTTTCATCAAAGTGTGATTTACTTTTTAGCAGGTGTGAGTGTGATTTCAATTCAGCATTTCATTTATGCAAGTGTGGCATGATTTAAATTCAAAATTTCATTTATGCAAGCGTGGTGTGATTTCAATTATGAAAGAGTGGAGTGATTTCAATTATTCAAGTGTGGTGTGATTTTATTTATGCAAGTTTGGTGTGATTTCAATTCTACAAGAGTGATTTCAATTTCATGTAAGTGTGATTTCCTTTATGCAAATGTGATTTCAATTTCTTTATATTTGGTTTGACTTGAATTAGATTGATTTAATTTGTTTTGTAATTATTTTAATGGAATTAGATTAATATAATATGAAGGATAACCACCTAGTACATATAGTACAGGTATACCTCGTTAGTTTATGAAACCCCGGGTTGACAATTAAACAACATGGATTTAACTAACTATTAAATCACCCAACATTTTGGCACCATTGTCGGGGAGGCCTACATAGGTGTTTGTTTTTAAGTTTATAAAATTCATTATAGTTGCATTAACTTTTAGATGCATAGTTAAAATCATATTAAAATCATTTTTCATATTATATTAAAAAAAGTAAAAATAAAAAAAAATTGTACTAATTTGTGTGTGCAACAGGAAAAATCAACGAGTTGGAGTAATTCACATTTAATTAAGAGGTTAAAGAATGTTCTTCCTTCTTTACCTCTTAATTGCATTATCTACACAATTGATTTTTCATGCTTTGGTGATTTTAATGTATATTTTTCTAACCTTAGCATGAATATATTTTACTCCTATTATGCACATGGTTACACTGGAAATATGCTTACACTTGATCGATTATTCTACTTCTAGTAAAGTAGAGTAGGTAATGAATAAAATTAAGTTTTGAGATGTTTTCATTTTAATTGCAATTTTATTTTATTGGTGGTCCCGTAAGAGCCACCAAACTCACTAATAATTTACAGGAGGATGAAGAAAGAAAAGGAAAAAATGAGAAAAGAGGAGAATACATAGAGTTTGAGAGCCACAATCTGAATTTCGAGATCAAATCCATGTGTTTTTCCTTTTAAATTTAAAATTACAAATGAATAAAGAGCTTCAAACTTTCTGGGTATGCTCTCTTCTTGCTCCTTGTGCGATCTCGAAGATCAGAAAGGGAAATTGAATATGCTAGTCTTGAAATAAATTTTTGCAACAAAACTCATAGATCTAAAATTGGATAGGAGATCTAAATTCATTATTCATTCTAAAAATACTTAAAATTTGATCTCCAACTCTCAATTAGATCTATTTCAAAATTTTCTATTTTTTTCTTAAATAAATTCTTTACTTTTAAATGAATATATATATATATATATATATATATATATATATATTAAAAAATTTAACCATTTTAACCATTAGAAAAAATACATAGGGGTAAAAAAAATAAAACTCCAACCATGTAGGCTTAAAACAATAACTTCGAAAGAAAGATACCATTATAAAATTCACTTAGGTCAAGAATATTAAAAAGGTTGAGAACATAGTGTGCATTTTGAATAACTTGCGAACAAAAAATCCACCACTTCAAATATTACGTTCCAATCTATGCTCGACGTCGGCCTTGGTAAAACCTGCAATTAAAAAAAAATCGATGACTGTTGAATTAAAACTGAAATTTGTAGAGTACATAAATTTGTTCGATTGATCGATTAATAAGGCATTTTATTTTTATTTGGTGTATTTTTTGTAATTAATTATGAATCAATTTTTTATGAATTAAATCGGTTAGGTTAAATGTCTTATTCTTTGGTGTTTGTTAGTGCCAGTAGAGCTAATATCCTGAATTTAATAATAATTGGTGACACATCCATACATTAGCATAACTATCCATACACTCTGCCACTTTTTCCATTAAATTTCGAAATAGAATTGTAGCTGCATAATCGTCACAATTATGTTGCTGCAAAACAAATCATTAGCTACAGAAATGATGCAATTCAACAGCTTTTTCATAAAACCTTCAAACACTCATAACTCTTTCCTACGACATCGGTTTTTGATGATTGAAACATCATTGGAAAGATCTCGACGAGATATAAATGATGAGAGAGCTTTAATTATTATTTGAAATAGTAAAAAATTTAACAAGTTACCAACAAAACACCAATGATTAGTCCAAGGTACCGCTTTCCAAACAAGTAAAAGTACATTTAATTTTTTGTCCTTGAATTTGTTTTATGAGTACTATTTCTAATTTTTTGTGTATATATAAATATTAATAGAGACTTATCACTTCTCTCTCTTGATAGTCTTACATTTTATTATAGAAAAGTGCTAATTTTTTGTTGGTTCCAGACACAATGAAAGAAGATCAATATATGCACGAGAAGAACAAGTTTCTTTCAGAAGAGCATGATCATTTCATGCCAAATCAGATCCATTACACCATTTCTATTAAAAAAAATTCCAATTTTACCAATGCTACTCATTCCAAGCCTGTAGTCGATCCATAACGGTCCATCCCCCTACTACCAAAAACTCATTTTCCTTCACAATCGTCATACTTTCCTGCATCATTTTCACTCATCTTTCCCAAAAATAAAGTCATTCAGCTCCATTATAAAGCTTAGTCACCCCATTTTCATTTTCCTTTCTATTAAATAAATCCCAATTCAATGCAAATTTTTCATCCATAATCCTTCAAAATATTATTGTACACTCATGTTAGATGATGGAGGATTCATTAAGGCCTTCCTTTTAACAAGTTTCGACCTATCGACTTCGACACATCATCTGGGATCAAGACTAGAGATATTTCAAGTACCTTGAGACTCGCATGCCTTAAAGGAAATTTCTCTTGCCAATCAACAAGTGGGAATACATCAATGTTCCCAGTTTGTTTGATCTTCTAGGCGACTTGACTTCAACACATCAATTCGTACCTAATAAGATGTACTTAGGCATCTTGACTCTCATTGACATCAATGGTGATTAGTCTCATGTTGGTTAAGAGCATTCATTAATGGCCAGTAATCCAAAAATTTATTCCTATGTTTGACATCGACACATCCATTCAGATAGATAAGAATTATGCCATTGAGAAGGAATGAATTAAGACTACATGATTTTAGCAGTTTACAGCAGGACTCAATTCAACATCCGTAGCAATAAAGATTCCAATTTCATCCTCTATTCATACAACCAAGAGAAAGAATAAGCACAAATCCTTTTACTTCATATTACATGCTCCAACAACAAAAACCACACTCTTCTCGATATACATATCTTGTCCATTTTTAGGTAAAGTAAAGGTATGCTATTTTCTAATCTTTAATCATGTAATTCCTTAAATGCTAAAATTGTGATTTTGGAAAATTCGTCACCGCATTCATATTCCCTTTCTCATTTGCAAGACAATTGAAAACACCTTAAGTTGGGGGGAAGGGATATTCATATTTCATGCCACATGTCACATTTCATTTCATCCTAACCAACACATTTTTCCCAATCAATTGTTATTTCATTTTGATTCCAAAAATTTTATATGTTTTGCAATGATCAATTGATGAGGACATTAAATGGTTGACATTCATTATGGGACTTAAGAAATAATTCTCAATGTTTTCAAGTATTTTGATGCAACAAAAAAATAAGATAAGTATTGTTACACAAGAACCAATACTCATAAAATTTTGGTTGTCACACAAGAACCAACCATAAAAAATATATGTTGCAATGAAATGATTTCAAAGTACACTCTACAAAAAGAATAAAGTTATAAAATGATATGATAATGAAAAGTTAAAAGAGAATTAATACAAAGCCAAAACTCATATAAGAAGCAGAACATTTCAAGAAGATTGACTGATGATTAAGAGAATCAATGCAATATTTGCATGGGGATATGCAACATTTTTAGTTGGGGGGTATGTTGAGTCTCAAAAATTTCATCCACTTTTACCCACATTTCCATCATTTTACCCTCATTATGTAATTTCATAGCTAACTAACCCTACACTAAGTAACCATTTTCATGATCATATGGGTTTAGCATTATATTTTCTGAAGTCATTTATTGTAAGAATTTTAAGTGAATTTGTGATTAAATATTATAAAATTAACATGTTTGCATATATACATGAAAGTAGTATAAGTTTTGTGATATTGTAGGCCCACTTAGAGAATATAAAAGGGTCCTACTTAGCCTCCTAACTAAAAATTAGAATTTCAAATTCCAACTCATGAGGATTTGTAGAATATTTGAAGAATATATGGATCATTAAGCTAAGCACATTCAAAGGAGAAGAATCATGGATGTTTTGATCTATGTCTTTATCAAAACTATGATAGAATTTGGAGATGATTTGTATCTTTTATTTTTAGGATATTGGTTGTAACCACATGAGATAAATGTGTATTTAGGAGAGATTTGAGGATATATACTTATATTCAATTTTTTTATAAACATGAGTGCACCCTTCACACAAAGTTTTGTCAACTGTAGCAGTAAATCGTTGGTTGTAAATTGTTAGTTAGAGATTAGAGGTAGCTAGCAGCTAGTTGGAAGTTGCAGGTTCCAAGTTCATTCAAGAAGTGATTTGTAAAGTGAGGAGAGATAATTCTTGTAATACCTTGTAGTAATTTTATGAAATACATACTTCCACTTTGATCTCCAAGATGTGATAGTTTTTTGGTGTGCTTGTTGAGGAATGAAGGGTCCCCATAAACCTCAGTTTGCATACCTTTTTACATATTGGTAACATCATACATTTTTTTTATTTCATTTCTTTTTAGAAAGTGTGTTTTTCCTTTCAGCAAACTATGATTTAGTTTTCAGCAGATGTGAGTGTGATTTCAATTTAGCATTTCATTTATGCAAGTGTGGTGTGATTTCAATTATGAAAGAGGAGTGATTTCAATTATGCAAATGTGGTGTGATTTTATTTATGCTAGTGTGGTGTGATTTCAATTCTACAAGAGTTATTTCAATTTCATGCAAGTGTGATTTCCTTTATGCAAGTGTCATTTCAATTTCTTTATATTTTGTTTGATTTGAATTAAATTGATTTAATTTGTTTTGTAATTATTTTAATTGCATTATATTAATCTAATATGAAGGATAACCACCTAGTACCTATAGTACATGTATACCTCGTCAGTTTACAAAACCTCGGGTTGACAATTAAATGACAGGGATTTAACTAACTATTAAATCACCCAACAATGGATTTTAAGAGTAAAAAGAAATAAAACAATAAACAAAGTGTATATATATTATGTTGAATTTATCTCTAAATATTGTAATGATAAAAAGATGGGATACTGAATCATTGATGGTTAAAAGGTAGCCATGTCAAGGCTATGGACGTCTACTGGAAACAGTGGCTCTACCTATGACAACATGAGTATATCAAAAGGCTAAGTTGTAAACAACCCCCTACTTTATCTCTTTAACTGTTAGTGGTTGATATAGGGAAATAAAGATTTTCATCTATAAAAGGTTTATAATAGGATCACAATAAGATGAGTTTTTTTTTTATATGTTCAGAGTAATTCTGCTTATCCAAATACTTTGAAAATAGTTTTCATTTCCTTAATTATTCTTACTTATTTAAAAATATCAAAGATTTCATTCTTATATGAATCAAAGATAACTAGTTCTTCTAGTGAATCACCACTTTTTGTGCTATTCAACAACCTTCATTATTTTAGAGTAGATGCCTTAAAGAAAATATTGGGTACCCTTCTAAATTTTTAGGATAAGACAATAAAATTGTTGTGACTTACAAGAAGCCTAATATGCATCAAA
Source organism: Pinus albicaulis (assembly GCA_034641835.2). Taxonomy (NCBI): domain Eukaryota; kingdom Viridiplantae; phylum Streptophyta; class Pinopsida; order Pinales; family Pinaceae; genus Pinus; species Pinus albicaulis. The sequence continues at coordinate 396,885,440 of CM076581.1, forward strand.
TTCATAAGCTTGTTGCCTTATATACTTAAGCGTAAAAACCAAAAGGGCCTAAAACGCAAAATGCAAATCGCAATCGCAAATCGCAAATCGTAGAAACAACAATCCACATGCTAAGCTGCTCCACATAAACTTTGGCATGTGATATCACTCAAGAGTTTGAAACATGCTTAAATGAATTTCTAGGGAAAAGGTGGAAAAATAAATAATAAAGCTGAATTGAACCCTAACGAAGATATATGTCATCAAAAGTGATTAGCGGGACCCGACTTTTCCATGTAACCAATCACAATCAAAAGATCACAATTTCTCCCACTATCATATATTTCACCCTGTTTTCATTTCTCTGATGTGTTATATCGCATCACATCTTGATGCAGGAGCATTAGCTCGGAAAACTACTTTGTATTTTTATTAAACTAGGGGTCTCATGTTTTTGAGAAAATATTAATTCTATGTAAATATTAATGAGATTTTTGAGTGATTAAATTATATTTTTAATTAATTATATGTGATTATTTGTAAATGTTTCCAAATAATTGGAAAACATGACAGAAATTAGACTTGAGATATTTTAGAATTAATTATGAGCCTAAGTTAGATTTAGTTTCAAGATTTTAGGGATAAATCTAGATTATAGGATTTGTTGAGATATTTGAGGGCTTGTTGAGTGATTAAGGGGATTTGAGCCTAAATTGGTTCAATTCAATTTGTATAAATTAATGAGCCTCAAAAGCCAAAGAGACCAAGAGAGAATAGATAGTGAGGTTTAGACAGCAAAGTTTGCAAGCCTATGGGCTTTTGTAAAAGGGCCATTGATTTGAAAATCTGGCCATGCAGAGGATTTTTGTAATTGATTTCATTTGGTTTTATTGATGAAGAATTTGGTTTGAAAATTCTGTGTGAAGTATATATATTCTTGGTCGAGCTTAGTAGGAAGATGTTTGAATTCTTAATTCATTCATATGATAAAATTTGTGATAGATAAAGCTCTGCATATAAAGGAAGGATCGATGTTGTTAATATCGAATTTTTGGTTTGAAGGTTTGCAGATGTTATGTTAGTGAAAGCGCACAATTTGAAATGAAATGCCAAGTAGAAATTGCCAAGAATTTAAATGGCAATTCGAAAGCCAATCATGAATTGAAGGCTTGTTGAAATCGTGGGTTGAGTAAGATGGAGGACCCAAGTAAAGTGAAGTGGAATTTCGTTTAATTTGAGTCCTGGCTGAGGTCAAATCCTCAAGAGTGAGCTGTGTGTTGGCAGGTTTTAAAATCTGGGCGAAACATGAAACAGAGCCGATGTGTATTCAAGCATCGCTCTGAGGTTGAAAAGAACTGCAATGAATCTAACTGAATGGAGATTATTTGCAGTCGTAAGGTTGCGGAGAAAAGATCTCTGTTTGCAGCGTTGAAGAAATGTGATTTCAAGGGGAAAATCGGAACTGTAATGCATTGGAGATAGCTATCGACTGTGGAATTTGTATTGAACAAATCTGTTCTAACATTGGTGTTATCAATGAAGTGTTGTGTTGATTTTGTGAGAGTAAACGCAAGCATAATTCAAGTTTCTAATTGTTTTAATTGGTAATAAATACTGGCGCAGATTGAAGAGGACTTGAGTTGGAAGAGACGGAATTCGATTTATATAATCGATATTGAATTCTTATGTTTATGTCACGATACAAGGAGTCGATGAGGTGCGGCCTTTTGACAGAAGAAATATGCAGTGTGAACGTATTTGCATTGATATCTGGTTGTTGAATGTGCAACGGAAAAGGAGAACACAGTTGTTAAATGCTGAGTGAATGGTAAATGCATTGGATTGGTGATGGAGAGGAAGGCGTTCAATTAGAAGGAGGATTGCAGAGGTGCGTGTTAAAGGCACTGAGAATCGAAAATATGACTATGAATTACCTTCGCAAAAGTAAAAAATCGATGCAACGTTCGGGTTTTAAGGGTGGAATCCTAAAGAGAACAAACACTAAGGTCCTGCGTTATTGGTTGGACGAGAGGTAAGTTAAATTGCATGGGACAGATTGTTGTTTAGGTGGACTTTGGTCTTTAATTGATTCTGGTCGAGAACTTATATTGATGGCTAAAGCGATGGTTTAGGAATGCGTGAATAGCGTAGCCTGTAGTTGAGTCTTGAATACAGTCTTGAACAAATATGTAAGTTGTGCATTCGGATCTTTACAAAAGTCTGAAGACTTTTGGAGTCAAACTATACATCGAAACTCTATTCGATATGATGGATGTGTGGCGGTAAGTCAAGCTTAATGCGTTGACCAAATCCTATGGTAACTTCTTCAAAGAGTTGAAGTGACTTGAGGACGGCATATCTGAAATGAGAATTTGGATTGGTTGATAATTAATTTTCATTCGAATTATTTGGTTTTGTTGAAACCCTTGGTTGAGGGTTGAGCTTTTAAAGCTTGGCGCATTTTCTTTATTGAAATTTGATTTTAAAATCCGGTATTAAAAGCATATGTGAATGTTGGGATTTAAATGGAAATGAGGAATGAGAGGTATTGGGTTTGGTTATGGATTGAGTGGTGTTAAATCCTATGTTTTGATAAGCTTCTGCATGAAGTTTTTAAATTGGGATTGTATTGAAGTTTGGGTTCAATTGCAAGAATTGATTTGAAGTATGGTTTCCATAAACCATAAAAAAGTTTGTGAACATATTTTACAAGCTTCCACAAATGATAGTTGTGAGATTGCTCTAATTTGGAGTTTTATTTGGGAAGTTATTGAGATGCATTTCATATGCATGGTATTGGAGAGATTCTGGGTTTTTGCAGGGTTGTCCTGCATCACATCTCCACCATCTATCATCCTTTCCGCCTTCTGATTTCACCAAGTTTGTGATTGCAATGTGATATCGCATCACAACATCATTCACCCTTCTCTTTCCCTGCCAACTTTTTGAAGCTTAAAAAATTCATTTCATGTACTAAAGAATGGTTTGAAAAGGGAAACAATTCAATCGCAATCGAAAAAACAAAGTGCGCTTGATATTTTGAGACCTTGACACACATATTAAATTTTGATGCAGGATGCTTTAATTTAAAATGTTTAATTTTCCATTCAAGCACCTAAATCCACATTTTTCATAAATGCATAATCATAATGGAATGATATCTCTAAGCCTCCAAACGAGATTTGATCGACGGTTAATCAATATTTTAGATTTCTTTGCATGCAACACTATATTATTCATCATTTCAGGTTAATTGTTACATTTCTCCTACATATTATTTTTCATTACTTGTTCTTCTTGTTCGTAGGAAATTCCAGAAAAATAGTATTTCTCTGAGATGTATAAGGTTGCTAAAAAATAAAAGAAACCTATGGCTCCTGCTAATCCTACATCTTCCACTACCAAAGTAACCGAGATGCGACCCCTTTTTTCAGATATTGCATGCGCTTCAGAAATTGGTTATGCTTCATGGGAATCATGTACAAGATTTTTGAAGATGAAAAACTCCACATAATCAAAAGGAAAGCTATTGTGGATGCCCCTAACACCTTAAAATCTACTATTTTTGATGTAGCCAACTTTTTTCTTCATAGAATTTCTACGCGCCCTAATATTTTACCATATTCAGATATGCTCAAATGGATTATTGATAATATTAACATTGGTGATAGAACCTTTCTCACAACAAGAGGCACAATGATAGGATCATTCCCAACAGAGGATTTGAAGAGAATGTACCATACACTAGACCCCAAGTAGGTGTATGGAAAATATTTCCTCGATAAATTTGAAAAATAAAATGAGTTGCAGTCAGATCCTATAAAAAAGTGGAGGAGCAACCCTAGCAAACACAAACACGATGACAAGGGTATGTATTCCACTACTTCTTTGGCTGGTCCCTACTGTTATATTTCTGCTCTGATGTGTAGACTATTTGGTTCACCCAATACCACTAAATTTTCCATTGAATGGATCCCTCTTATGGATTTCATCACAGAATCATACATTATAGATTGGGGTACCATTTTGTCAAACAATATTTCTTCCTAGATCCTTGAATATAGAAAAAATCGCTCTTTTACTTCCAAGAAAATTCCCCCATTCTTTATGAGTGTGTACATCGTGGACGTTGTCTATTTTACCTTTCATTTTCCAACCATGGGTTGGAAATGGACCATCCAAGATCCCACCCCTAATAATGTTTACCATGATATTATAAGGAAGCCTAAGATGATTTTACAAGCATAGGGAAATGGTTTGGTGAGGAGTTATTTACTTACGCTAGAGTTTATGGAAGCATTGTTGAACCCCATTTGCTCCCACTATATGTGCCAGACAAACTTCTAGCCAGAGAAATTGCTTACCATATAGTGGGGCATGGATTGACTAAAGCCTTGAAATAGGAGAATAACACTTCATGGCCTACCTTTCCCATTCATTGTGGTGTTTATGCATTGGAAAATTTCAAACATCTTGGATTAGAAATTGATCAAATCCAGTGTTTGAAATTATTTACAGTTCCTAATAGAAAATTTGATCCAAATGAAGTTGCTCTAAATGTTACAACTTAGGTTAAGATCAGAAACTTCCTTCATGAGGATGATGATTATGATGACTTATTTGAGTTTTCCAATACTTATCTAGATGTTGAAAATTTGGCAGCCATGCACCTCAACCCTGAGCAAATGGAACAGTTCAAAGAATACAAAAACAATAGGTTGGATGGTATTCCTCTAGACATTTTAGAGGTATCCCAACCTATTACACTAAAAGGTAAATAGGAAAAAAAAGAGAGAGAGAAAATTCCTAAGGATAATGAATTCCTTAATATATCAAAAGAAGTTAATCTAAAAGAGTTACAAACTAATATCGCACCGTTTTCTAGTTATCTACAAGAGGTCTGTTAGAAAAGTATATATTTCAGAGAAATGAAACACATAAAATATGTGGAAACACAAACAAATGAAACATATAAAACCAAAGAGACATAGATATACGTGGTTCACCCAATTTGGTCTACGTCCAACTCGAACAACCAGTCCTTCCTTTCTATTGTCCAACAAAATGAAGAGACACAACCTACAGAAGATCCATTGTAATATCCTTTTTTCTCTCTCATTGTCTCCCTATCTGTTTCTCGCTCTAAGAATACATAGCCACAATACAATGCCCCCATACAAAACGAGGGGTTTCCTTCTAGAGAAAAAAATCCTAAATTAAAAATAATTTATACCGTCAGATCATCTGCCTAATGAACGGCCCAAATTGAATAGAAATTACAATAATTTTACAAGGAAATTTTACATCTGTTTTTAGCTTCGGGGGCATTTCCCCTGAAACCCCCCACCAAGGGTGGTGCTCCATAAAGTCGTAGCCACCCCCCCCCCCCCCTTGACACCCCAAGAAACGTTCAATTACGGTCGTCGTTGTCACCCCGTTAAGAACAGGGGTCCAACGCTGTGATACAAAATAAAGAAGATAATCAGGCTCCACACCCAACAGTCTCCCACTTGGATACTGATTGTAGCAACTCCTCTGCTGCTTCATTTTATGGATAATTAATCCAATTTGGACCTGCTTTTTTCTTATCTTCATCATCATACTTGAAGAAAAATTGAAACTGAGCATAATCTAAATTTCTCCTTGGTTATAACTTTTGTTATCATATCTGCTAGATTCTGGCTAGTGTGTATCTTTTCCAGCTTCAGTTGTCCATCTTCCAATACCAACCGTCTGAAATGGTACTTGAGCTGTATGTGTTTAGTTATGGAATGAAATGTTGAGTTATTTCCAAGGTGAATGGAACTTTTTTTGTCACTGTATAACATGAACATCTCATGCTTCTTACCCAATTCATCCATAAACCTTTATAACCAAATCATTTCTTTACTAGCCTCTGTAGCAGCAACATAATCTACTTCTATTGTTGAAAGTACAACAACACTTTGGATTTTTTAAACCCAAATATCAGTTGTTCCACCTACAGTAAAGACAAACCTTGTAGTGCTCCTCCTGTTATATTTATCACCTACCATTTCTGCATCAACATATCCATGTAGAGAAATGTTTGAACCTCCAAAGCATAATGCTTGATTTGTAATACCTCTCAAATATATGAGAATCCATTTCACTACCATCCAATGTTATTTTCCTGGATTGTTCATGTACCTGCTTACAACCCCCACTGCATGTGAAATATCAGGCCTTGTGCAGACCATTGCATACATTAAGATTCCAAATGTTGATTCATATGGAAATTTAGACATATAATCCATTTCTTCTTGGGTCTTGGGGCACATCTCCTTACTCTGTTTGAAATGGCTAGCAAAAGGTGTACTAACTGGTTTTGCATTCTGCATATTAAATCTTTTCAACACTTTTTGTATGTACTCATTCTGAAACAATGTTAATTTGTGATTTTTCCCGTCTCTAATTATTCTCATACCAAGATTTGTTTTGCAACTCCCAAATCCTTCATTGAAAATGAATTTGCCAATTTTATTTTGAGCACATTTATTTCCTGCATGTTAGACCCTACAACAAGCATTTCATCTACATACAATAACAATATAATATAGTTTCCATCATTTTGTTTTTTTAGATAAACACAATGATCAGAGTGACATCTAGTATAACCTTGTTTAGACATAAACCTGTCAAATTTTATATACCACTACCTTGGAGCCTTTTTTAATCCATACAAGCTCTTTTTTAACCTGCACACTAATTTTTCCTTCCCTTTGACCTCATATCCTTATGGTTGCTACACATATATCTCTTCCTCCAAAGATCCATGGGGAAATGTTGTCTTTACATCTAACAATTCAAGATGCAAATCTTCTGCTGCTACAAGACTTAAAATAGTTCTGATTGAAGTAATCTTAACAACAGGAGAAAATATTTCATCCAAATCAATACCTTTCTTCTATGAAAACCCCTTCACCACAAGTCTAGATTTGTACCTCTGTTTTCCTTCATCTTCTTCCTTTAGCTTGTAAACCCATTTATTCTGCAATGTTTTTTTACCTACAGGAAACCTAAATAAGTCCTAATTCTAGTTATGTATTAAGGAGTCCATCTCTTCTTTCATGGCTAGCTCCCACTTCTTCCTAGTTTCAACCTACATTGCTTCTTCATAACATTCGGGTTCACCAGAATCAGTCAAAAATAAATAATATAATGAAGGAGAGTATCGTTCAGGGGGTCTACTTATCTTGGTAGATCTTCTGACATCACTTGCTATTGTGGTGGTTGTTGTTCTTATGGTTGTTGATTATTATTATTTTCAGGCACCTTTACTTTTTCTGTGATCTCATAAATAACTGTGTATTATTTGTTTTCTTTTTCCTGTTTCTTTTCCTACAACTGATTCTTATACAACACCTTTTCATTGAATATTACGTCTATGCTCCTAATGATTTTGTGAATTTCATAATCATATAAGCGATAACCAAAATCATTAACACCATATCCAATAAAGGTACATTTCTTTGATTTTTCCTCAAGCTTTGTTCTATTTTCTTTATTAATATGGACAAAGGCCTCACAACTAAGAGACTTTAAAAAATAGTAGTTTACCTTTTTACCTGTCCATGCCTCCTCTGCAATACCACCATCCAAATAACTTGAAGGCCCTATATTTATTAGATAAACAACATTATCTACAACATCTGCCCAAAATTGTAAAGGAAATCATGCATGCAATCTCATGCACGTTGCATGTTCCATGATTATTCTGTTCATCCTTTCTGACACACCATTTTCTTGTGGTGTTCTTGGAACTGTCTTCTCTCTGCGAATTCCATGCTTTGAACAATACCTATCAAACTCTTTGCTGAAATATTCACCTCCATTGTCTGATCTTAGACACTTCAACTTCTTTCTTGTCTCAATCTCAACCAAAGCTTTCCATTTCTTGAAAGTATCAAATATCAAATTTATTCTGAATACAATAAATCCAAGTTTTTCTAGTTGCATCATCAATAAAAGTAACACAATAATGAGAGCCAGTGAGAGATGATACCTGAGTAGGTCCCCATACATCTGTATGCACAAGCTCTAATTTTTTTCTCTTCTTTTCTTTCCCAACTCTAAGAAATTTGACTCTCTTCTATTTTCCATAAATACAATTCTCACATAAATCAAAATCAATATTCTTCAAGCTCAACAAAAAAATTATTGAGTGAGGAATCTTCATCCCCTTCTCACTCATCTGTCTAACCCTATGATTCCATAATGCTACATCTACTCCTTTGGAAGTTAAAGCATTAGCGTAGTTAGAAATACCATTGCATAAATGCAATTTACCAACCTTTTTTCCTTTTTCTATTACCAAGGCTCCTTTGGTGACCTTCCAAGTTTTATCTGTGAAAGTTGTCACACAACCTTCACCACCTAGTTGCCCTGTTGAACTCAGATTTTTCTTCAGATCTGGAACATGCCTTACCTCCTTTAATAACCATTGGTTTCCATTCTGCTATTTTACAAGAACTTTACCCATTCCAACAATTTTACAGGTTTTATCATCACCCAAATGAACTTGTCCAAAATCTCCTTAAACATAGTCATGAAAATATTTTTTATCAGGTGTGACATGGAATGAGGCCCCTGAATCTACCACCTACGAATCAGTAACATTTTCTAAAGAAAGAATCAAAGCATCTTGTAACACATCACCTGTCACATTTGCTTCATGATTGTTTTCTTGTTATGTGTCTCCTTATTTTCCCTTCCGAGATCTACAATCTTTCTTCAGGTGTCCTTTCTTTCCGAATTTCTAGCACGCTATCCCCGATCTGGACTTGGATTTTCCTTTCCTTGATTTACTGCGATAACCTGAGCTCTTTCCTCTTTCCATTTTTCTTCCCCTAGTCTCTGCACTCAAAGCATTACCTGATGTCTCATCGGAGCTTTTCCATCACATTTCCTTGCTAATTATAGCATCAACAACATCATCAAACTTTAAAGTAATAGATCCAGAGACAGAGTTACTAATGGCCATAACTAAACCATTCCAACTTTCTGGCAATAAGCACAGAAATAACAGAGCCCTAACTTCATCATCAAAGTTTACCCCTACAGAACTTAACTAGCTGGTAACCGTATTAAAATCATTTAAATGATCAGCAACATATCCACCTTCTGACATCTTCATATTAAACAAATGTTTCATAAGAAATACCTTATTTGAGGCCAAGGGTTTTTCATATAGTTTCACCAATGCCTTAATTAAACCCTCTGTTTTTGTTTCCTTCGAAATATTGAAGGCTACCGATGCCACAAGGCTCTATCATGCTCACTGACTTCTTTGTTTTTCTGCTTAATGGTAGGTACAGATCTTTCTGATACAGATAATCTTCCATCTAAATATTCCACAGTGGGAATTTTTGGTCATTAAATTTCTCGACCCTAAACTTACCATCTTCCACCATTGCTCCCACTCGAACCAGGAACCCTTCTTTCTTGCGAGTTTATCAGCGAAATAGACCTTCGGCTCTGATACTAGTTGTTATAAAATTATATATTACAGAGCAATGAAACACATAAAATATGTGGAAACACAAACACATAAAAAATATAAAACAAGAGAGACACATATATACATGGTTCACCCAATTTAAGCTACGTCCACCCCGAACAACCAGTCCTTCCTTTCTATTATCCAGCAAAAGACACAACCTACAACAGATCCGCAGTAATATCCTATGTTCTCTCTAATAGTCTCCCTATTTATTTCTCACTCTGAGAATACACATACATTACACAACCACAATACAATGCCCTCATACAAAACAAGGGGTTGCCTTCAAGGGAAAATAACCCTAAATTAAACATAACTTCTACCGTCAAGTCATCAGCCTAATGAATGACCCAGATTGACTAGAAATTACAATACTTTTACAAGGAATTTTTACATCTATTTTTAGCTTCGGGGGCACTTCCCCCGAAACCCCTTGCCAAGGGGGGGCTCCATAAATTCAGAGCCCCCCCCCCCCACCGTAGACCCCCCAGGTAGCATTCAATTACAGGTGGTGTTGTTGCCTAGTTAAGAAAAGGGGTCCAAAGTTGCGATATAAAATAAAGAAGATAATCAGGATCCACACCCAACAAGGTCTAGAAAGACTTCAATCAACAACTTAAGGGAGATCAACAAGTGGTGATCATTAATCATCAAGAGACAGTTGAAACACCTCATGAAAAAAGCCAGAGCCCACTTACTGTTGGGTCTACTGAAAAATTTGTTAGCAGGGAAGGAGTTGAATTCATCCCGGCCTACCCAACATTTGAAATAGTATTGAAGATAGAGGAAATCCCTCCTTTAGATATCTTTTACAACCCAAAACATAAGGTTGTCATGAGCAGACAAAGGAAAAGGATGAATATTGAACAATCATAGGCTCTAGTTCCTGGTGATGTGCTCATGGGGATAGTTTGGAAAGACCCTCAATCAGATCCATCTTAGGATTGATCAAGGTTAACTCAGTTCGCAGGTGCTTATGCATCTGCCTCAATTGATAAATCCATGGAATTGCAACAGCGAGTAAAGGAGAAGGATAAAAAAATCCTTCAACTAGAACAAGAACTGATGGCGGAAAGGTAGAGTATTAACCTTTAACAACAAGCACAAGTCACACAACTTCAAAAAATCATGGATCAACTAAAATTTCATTATCAATTTGATATTGGTGCAAGGATTCCCAAATCCACCAACTACAATTTACTATGGAACAATTAAAATATAATCCAAAAATTGGATGCTTTTAAAAAGGAAACACTGGAACTAAACACTTTGTTGGCTCAACAACAAGTGGTGTTTTGTAAAAAATTGTCTAACATAAATCAGTTGTGTGGAAAGAGTGATTCACTAATGAATCAACTAGCTAACCAGAGGATCAGCTTTGATGAAATTGATGATAAAGTCTCCCAATATGTCACCTGGTAAGATACTGCAGAAGGTTGAAAGGCCAATCTTCACAGGATCAAATATTTGGAAAAGAAATCTGGTTCATTGATTGGGATATACAATTAAAGCAGGTTGAAAGGGAAATTTGCAGGGCAAGGAATGTTGCCAATAACATTGTTGAAATAGTCAGCGAAAACCTCATTTCTACCCATTTGATTGAAAATTCCCACCTGTTTCTGTACCTGTTGTGAAATATTTGATAAGACAACGGCAAGAGATATCTAAAATGAAGGAATAAAGCATCAGAAAATTGGTGAAGCTTTATTGGGACAAGTACTGGAAGCACTTAATCAAGGCACATAGTCAATGGTTAATGTTGCATTTTTTAACCAATACTTCCTCTTACATGATGCATCCACTATCAGATGCATGTCAGGCCAGGCGAACCTCCTAAAGTTCAGCCTGTGATAAACATCTTTCAGCTCAAGGAACGAATAACAACAGTGAAAACACCACACTCATGAAGCGAGTCATCCCAAAAAAATCTATTTATGTTTTCATTTTACTTATTTTAAGGAGAGTTGTTTAAACCTCCTCAACACTTCATGTATTTTCTATTTTTATACTTGTTATTTTACTATATAGACCCTTTCATGTCTTTGAAAAAAGGGTCCTGAAATTTAAAAAAAATACTTTACAGAAGTTGCACTTTTGTACTCGTAAAGTTTCTCTTAATAGAAAGTCTCAACCAAGGACTATTTTTTCAAATGAGAAGAGTTATGATATATATGGTATTTTTATATTTAAATTGATTTTATGTTTCATATGATAAAAAAAATGAATTTCCTTATGATTTTTTTGTTATATGTATCCTTTTACACACAATCCAACATTAATTCACTTCTGAACATGCTTATATTTCCATTTTTAATACATGAACAAATACATGCAATAATTAAATGTGATATGTGCTTAATCAATTTATTTGATTAACTATTTAATCAAATCAATTATCTTAAATTGTTTTACATTTCTATAAGTGCTTGATAAATATTCATTTACATACACTTAATATCATCTTTTAAATTGCATATAAGAGAAAGATAATTCATCCCGGGATAGAGATAGGTTTATATAGTTTTTATGCTTGTTGCTACTCTCATTCATCAAGCCACAATTAGTTATAAATACCACCCATCCACTCAATTATATTTCATTGGGAAACTGATCGTCTCATAATCCCGAGTCGGAGCCACTATCTCAAACGTATAAGGAACGATTTTTAAGTTCTCGACCAGGTGTTTTTCCCCGATGTTGTTGCAATGATTTTCGAGGCATAAACAGGTTACTAGTGATGATTCGATGGCCTCTTAACTTTTCTTTTATCCATAGGGGTTCATATAGCTTTCTATCCATGAATCTTTTTATCTCTTCAAATTTTTCCTCTTCCTAGGTGAAGAGGCTAATCCCATCAATTGCACATCTCTCATTCATGATTTGGGGTCGCAAATGTTTATGTCAATGAGTATTAAATGATGCATGAAAAAATCAGACATTTTAGCTCTATCTTCAACATTTTTCCTATGACATAAATCAATGATTTTTTTGTAGTATTGGAAAGGGAGAGAACCAAGTTGGGCCAATGTCTTAATCTATAATTGGCACCATCAGTCTTTGAGGAATAGTGACTAGTTTTTTAATGGATTCTTATAGTGTATGTACTCCATGTAAAAGATAGCCATGGTGGAAATTTTCTCCTCCTTCTCCTATAGGGAGGCCTTTATCCTTGTGTTTTCATTCTGCAAGTGTTCCCTTACATTGGCTTCTTTGAATTTAAGGTCAAACATTTCTTCCCCTAACTTTTTCATTTTCTCCTCCATCATACCCACATCTTCAACTCCTTTTTATTTTCAATTTTCATCCACCTCAAGGTCCTTCCCCTCTCCTTTTCTAGTTCAAATAGAAGTTGGATCACAAAATGGGTAGGGAGTATCTTCCCTGCATCACTCCAAGCACAAAAGGATCCAAGGTCTGGTTGAGGTTTTAGCTCTTGTAAGTCAGGATTTTTCTCCTGTAACCCCGTAATCCCTTCCTATATCTAATATGTTTTTTTCCTGTAGATCTTTTATTTCTTCTTGTAGCACTTTTGTTCCATAATATAACATTGTATATCCTTCATGTATCTTTTTTGTTCCTCCTTGTAGCACAAAAAATCCTTCCTGTAGCTTTGTTGTGCCTTCGTGTAGCTTTATGGGCCCCTCCTATGGCTCTGCATATATTTCTTGTATCTTGATGCTCTGCAATATAGTAATTTTGTTCCTCATGATACTTAGCCTCTTTTGTGGGATCTATGGTTCTTTTCCCCTAATTTTTATGGAGGTTATTTCCTCTAATTGCTTCTTCTCTCTTTCCATTTCTTCCCTTTTCTAGCTAGATGAATATTCAATAGTGATGGGGGCGGGAGAAGGTGGATGAGGCATCCCTTTCCTTATCCTATTTTTTTCTCTTGAAGTACATGGGGCTTTCCTTGACCTCCTTCCTTTTGGTTTAGTTGTGGTACTTAATTCTACCAAGGTGGTAGAAACTTCCTCCTTTGTGTTTCCCTCTAAAGTGATTTCATTCTCCATTCTCCTTCTATTTTGTTGCCTAGATGATGTTCTATTGGCCTCTTGGGTCCTCTGTTCCTCTACTTGTGTCACAACAGGCTTCACTGGGTATTTTTTAGGATTTTTGTTCATATTTCTAGCTCAGTTTGTGCCTATGCCTCTTGTTTTTATTCTTCTACTATTTCTTCTGGTTTCCCTTTGGATTCTTATTATTCTCCTTCAATTTCCAATTGATCTTGTGCTTAGGTTTCTAGGAAATCCTCCCTATCCATATCCAAAAAGTCAAACCAAGACACATGGCTTTTAAGACCTTCCAGAGTATCCATTATTATTACTTTTATCAGTCCATGTAGTGATTTTTCCCTCCTTTTATTTTATATCTCATTTCCTTGATTGACTGGAAGAGAAATTGAGGGATGCTCAATCTTTCTTAGATATGAAAATTCGTTTGAAATATTAGTTGATAAAGTATCCTCAACTGGTATGCATAAATAATACTAAGTATTCCTTCACAATATATGTACTTTAAGATAGGGTATGCTACATCATCCCAAGGATAGGTTAAAATTTCCCTCTTGAATCCATTATTTTCCTCAATGGGTTGTTCGTCTGGAAGGAAGAAGTTATTCTTTGTTGTGATGGCCTCTATCCTTTATTATTTTCTCCATCTCGCCCCTAGGGGAAGTGTGGTGAATTTTCTAATTAATTCCTCATTAAAGTGAATAATGAGGCCCCTTAATATGGTTATGGGATCGTTTGCTCCTTGTGGCTAGAGGCTAAAATAAAATTCTTGGGTGATCTCATCATCGAAACCCATAAATATTTCAAATAACCCTAACAAATAATGATTGGAAAAAAGGTATGTGACATCAGGGCATTTATGAATTATAGAGGGATCGATGGGATCCCTACAGTTGAATCTACCCCCCATAGCCTCAATACAAATGATTCCAAATTAGGAAAAGAAATTCCCCCTTTCTGCTACAGGGTTCTAGAATTTTTTGTGTAATTGAGGTTATTATGGAAGAAATGAAGTGAACAATTTTTTTACAATGCCTAGGATAGGGAATAATTCATAATGCATCCAAAAAAATTCCATTTCCTCCTCTTATCATGCTCATGTCAATAACACCCACACTTCACTTTCCTTCCTACCTGAAATTATAGTAGAAACAACTACAGGATATGCCTCTGAAAAATTGAAGGATTTTGCAGGCTTCTTTACATCAAAAGTTGACAAGGAAATTTTATAATTACCCCTTATTTTATGCTCATGTTTGAATAATAGGGTTTTAATAACAATTATGCTCGAAACAAAGCTTCTTGTAGTTCCTTGGAACTATCTTGTAACACCCTGGAACTATCCTATAACACCCTAGAACTATATTGTAGTAGTAGTCTACAAATCATGTAGCTTTACTGTAGCTCCTTGCAAAAGCGATGGTTTGGGTATATCGTCCTTCACTGGTAATGATGATTCTCCCTTGGATTTAAAATCCATTTTTTTCATTCTAAATGAGGATCATTGACCTGACTTATGTGGTTGGTGGTTGAGTGGATGGGCTCAATGCATTGTGTGAGCTTCCCTCCACCTACCACCTTCGCATACCAAACCATGTGATGTGTATGCACGTTGGCCACCTCATTGTAGTCATCGCCTTTTCTCATTCCTTTTCCTTTTTACGTGTGATTAATTTTAGATATTTCTGCAATTCACTACCAAAGGTGGTCGAGACAACTAAACAAACCTTAGCCCATGAAACCTCTTATTTTGTGCATTGGAAATACTTTTAAAACTAATATATGCTCGTAAGAAAGGGTTACGACTTTGCATACATGAGCCTTACTTGGTTATTCTCTTGTTTGTGGTGCTATAGTTGGTGATATGGTTGATTTATCCTTGCATGAGGTTGTTGGAGTGTTGATGAGGTTGTTTGGAACCCCTTTTGGTGGTACTAAGGTAGTTGGTAATGTTATTTGAGAAATTCAATATTCTTTTGGAGTTATTTTTCAATGTTCATTGTTGATGGAATTCCACCGCTTCAGGTTATCAAAGTACATGTGCCATAACTGATCAAATGGTGTTGATTTTCATGATCAAGGGTCGTCTAGAGGGAATATTTTAGTTTCTAAAGTTTGTTGTTGGAGTCTCCTGGAGCTTTGTGTTATTCAAAATTATTGGTTTTGTGCTTCAATTTTTATCATGTAGGGTTTATGCAGGTTTCTACAAGACTGTGTGTCTTCTTGTAGAAACCACATATACCCCTTAAGATCACAATTTTCTTTAAGTGTTTCTTCTAAAAATCCTGATAATTCATGGGAAGGCTACCGATGGTGGATAGAGAGCCTATATGTGATGGGAATGGGTGGAGAAGAGGTGAAGGATCCAGTTTTTAATGGATGGTGAGTGGAATAAAGGTGGAAAAAGTAAAATTTAATCCAGTGGATGGATGTTAGGACTCTCATGGGACCCCTCCATTATTTTCAAGTGAAAAACTTATAATTTGCTCCATTTTTATAAGATTATCATCTTCCTATAGAAATACATGGGATTTCTTGTAGCATTTCAGGAGACTGGCAAAATCAAGTGAGAGGGACTAGGTAATGATGTGGAAGGCTTGGGAAAGGTTAAGAGATATATGGAATGGACAAAGATAGCTAACATAAAGTGTCTGAAGGTGAATTTTGATGTTGAATTTATCTAATTGTGCTGACCTTATTTGACTACTATTGGAACCTTGTTGCACCTACAGTAGTGTTAGAATAGATAAGGCAAAGGTTCCTTTTCACTTTCTTTTTTTCTTCTCTTGTTTTTCTCTTTTTTAGTTTTTAGTTTTTATTTTTCATAAGACCCATGCGCTTCCCCAAAGGAGGTTTTTAACCTAGTAGGCCTACCCTAGGTGTATCAAAGGAGGGTTTCACCTGGGCATCTTTTATTTTACTTTCTCTTTTTGTTATTTTTTAGGCTCTTTGGTTAACTCATGGAGGTTTTCATCCCAAGATCTTGCCTTAGGTGTCTCATGCAGGTTTTCACCTGGGGATTTTTTTTTTCCTTTTTTTTCCTTCTCTCTTCATCAGGGTATGAATGAATTGGAAGCCTTGATGCTCTCAATCACATTTAATTCTCTACTTATTGAAATGCTAAATTCAACCTTTGACAGGGGCTTCTTTCAAAATTTCAACCCATAAACATTGACCAGAAGTGGTATCTTTTCCTCATCGATTGTTCGAATCTGAATAGAGCCATTTTCATGGAATTTCTCCACCAAGTAAGGACCCATCCATTTTTTCATAAGTTTCCCTTTGAATTACTTGAATTTGGAGTCATATAAGAGGGTTCAATCACCCTCTTGAAATTTTTTCTCCCTGATGTGGTTGTCATGATTAACCTTTCTTTGTAATTGAACCACTTCAATATACATAAGGGCATGCAGTCTAAGTTCATAAGGGAATTAAATTGTTTCAGCCTCTCTTCCTAAGATCTTGTGAAGTCTATATCAAGTAGTGTTGCTATTCACAAGGTTTTGTATTCAAATTCATTTGGCAGGAATGCGTTCTTACCACAAAATATCTTGAAGGAGGTGAATATAGGGGTGTTATTCCATGTATTATTGTAGGCCCAAGTGACCTCCACAAGACAGGTTTCCCAATCCTTCTTGTTGTTGTGAACAACCTTGGTAAAGATTCATTTTAATGCTATATTGGTCCCTTCCACTTGCCCATTTGATTGAGGGTGATATGGGGGAAAAATTCCTATTCATGATGTGATATTGCTTCATTTTACCCTATATTAAATTAGAATTGAATTGATTTCCTTGGCCAGTGACCTTTTCTCTTGGGAAACCAGATTTGTAGAAAATTTTCTCCCTTAAAAATTCTTCCACTTTTTGATTTATTGCTACTTTGACTTCCTTCACTTCATCCCACTTTGTTAGAAAATATGTGCATACAATAATATACCTATTTTTTCCAGATGGAGGGTTAATAGACCTAATTAAATCCATGGCCCACTTCTCAAATGGCTTAAGAGTCATTTGAGGTTGTAGTGGAATCTCATCCTATGGCACTCATCACATCGTGAAATGTACTCTTGGCATAATTATGTAGGGTAGGCCATAGGGTACATCATGACATGTTGATAGGATATCAAAGACTTCATATTACCTTACACATCTCCTAAAAATATGATCTATCCCCAATCAGAAAAGGTTCCCCCCAATCCAAGTGTAAGGGGCACTCTTCCTGAAAATTTTTCTATTTTCCTTGGAGGATAGATTGGGAGGAAATTGTCTAGCAACCAATAATTTTTTATTGTAACACTTCTAGGTTAAAAGTTAATAAAGGAAAAATAAGACCATGGTTAAGAGACAATTATTCCAAGTTGAATTTTGGGAAAAATATCCTAGTGGGAATGGGAATCACTTGTGTTTATGACTAAGGGGAAATTGGAAAAGGCAATGGTTAAGGGTTTGGAAAGGAAAAATAATATTTTTGGAATTTATTTATGAAAATAAAGGAAATTAGGATAAAATGGAGGTGAAGGTCATATGTTTCATGTGAGGAGTAAACTGAAGGAAAATAATGGAAAATTGAAGAAATTAGAGGCCTGATCAATAAAAATATCTCAGAGCATAAGTTGGTAGCATTTTGTCAGTTCAGTTTTGGAATTAGTCTTAGAGAGGAGAAGAGAACCAATAGGAGAAATAAATCAAGCAAGCAAAGGAAGGTCACACATAGAAATGAAATAAAAGGAAAGAAATGATCAAACAAGGAAAATTTGGATCAAGCAACTTCAACAGGAATACTTGTAGCTAACAGGTTGCATGTATGATTTCCTAGTTGATTTTTACATTAATGGTATGTGCAAGTTGGTATTTGGTTATTTTTTTGTCATTAGCATGGGTTTGACAGTGGATTTTATCCCTTTCTTTCCATTTACGGATAGCCATGGTGTCGTGGGACTTTTCTTGATTTGAGATTTCGATTGCAGGAATATTTTGGATTCGGGTGAGGTGGTCTTAGGAAAATTCCCAAAGGCCTAGGAATCCCTTGACATATAATGGAGGGATACACTGTAAATCCTAGTGGTGGAGATGAGAAAATTCCTCAAGGTATTGGAGAAAAAAGTTTGAGACATCCAAGCTCAATTCGGTTTTGCGATTCGGTTTTGTGATCTCGACACTAGTTTAGGTGATAACATGGTATGGTGAGAGTGGAGGTGCTTTAACTGATGGATTACCTTGGTTTTGTTTGGATTGGTTTATCACACAAGATCCCACATCCATGCTTGGAATATGGCATGGGGGTGATTGGCTGAAAGAAAGAATTGGTTCATCCAATCTATGGTCGGGTTGTACGTGGAAGTCCCGAACCTGGTTGGATTTTTCCTATGTCTAATAAGAGCTAAGTTTCTCCCAAATTTGATAAGGAAATGTATTTTTTATTATTTGGATTTAATGGTTTTTTTCTCATTGTTATTTATCTAGTTATATGTTGGTTATAAGAATGGTTATATGCAAGTCTCAATCATGGCTCTATTCATGTTTTCACTTGTAACTGAATGAATGATGAATGCAAGACCTAATTGATGTTAGAAAAGCTAGTGTGAGAAGGAAGTGACCCTTCTTTTTAAACCTCATATAATTTTTCAGTCCCTTATTTTCATACTTTCATTCATGACCTATAGGTTTCATATGTACCAAGTGTTTGATGGAATGTCAGTCCTAGTTGGGGAAGGTCAAGTCAAGTATTAGTTTCATTTTTTGTTTAACAAGCATTGTCTTTATTTTTGTTATGAGTTATAAAAGTTTCATAGAGTTCTGGGTAGAGGCTAAGCCTCGGCCCTGTAAAAGAGCCTTAAATCTCACAGTCACTGGCACAACACTGGGAGAAAAAGGACACAGTCGCACTTAGGTAGGCCCGTGAGAGAAACTGTAGACTCATATTTTCTTGGAGGCCTTGTCAAGAGAGTGATTGGGGCTCTAAGTCAGGGAAAAATAAATTTGTTTCAAGGGTTGGATGCCTAGAGGAGTTGGGTTTCTCTTAGGGGTCCTGTGGTACCCGAGGGAAGTAAATAAGGTCTTATATTTTTTATTACATTTCCTTAAGGTCATATAGGAGGTTGAGTCTTATCACAGTGACCCTAAACTCATGTATACCACGGGAAAACCGATGAAAATTGGTAAATATGGGAGGAGGCATGTTACAGGGTGGTATCAGAGCAGGTTTTGTTCTCTATGGGTCATATCTGATTCCATAGGGTGGTATCAGAGTGTGTTTCCCTCTCTTTGGATAAGTATAATGTTGTTAAGGTTATGGTTTTCATGCATGGAGTCATGGTATACAGTTGGTATGGTCATGCATGATGTTTTTATGTTGATTACATGGTGTTGGGCCTCCAAAATGTCATCCACTTTTACCCTCCTTTCCATCATTTTACCCTCATTCTGTACTTTTGTAGCTCCATAACCCTACATTAGTAACCATTTTCATAATAATATGGGTTTATCATTGCTATTGTCCAAGTCATTAATTTTAAATATTTTAAGAGAATTTAGATTAAATATTAGGAAATTAACATGATTTCATATATATATCTAAAAGTGCTATAATTTTTATGACATTATAGGCCTACTTGAATATTATAGAAGGGTCCTATTTGACCACCCAACCACAAATTCGAATTTCAAAATTCCAACTCATGAATATTTATGGAATATTTGTGGAAGATGTGGATCATTAAATAAGCACATTCAAAGGACAAGAATCATGGATATTTTGATATGTGTCTCTTATCAAAACTAGGAGAGAAATTTGAGAGGATTTGTATCTTATATTTTTAGGATATTGGTTGTAAACACAAGAGATAAATGTGGATTTAGGAGATATTTGAGGGATCTATATTTATTGATCATTTATCCTTAGTTTTTTGTATAAATATGGGTGCATATTTCAAAGGAGCCCATCTATCTATCTATCTATCTAATAATTCCATTCAACAATTCTATTATTCCAATAAATAAAATCAAATATTTCAGT
The DNA here is from genome assembly GCA_034641835.2 of Pinus albicaulis. Taxonomy (NCBI): domain Eukaryota; kingdom Viridiplantae; phylum Streptophyta; class Pinopsida; order Pinales; family Pinaceae; genus Pinus; species Pinus albicaulis. The sequence goes on from CM076581.1 coordinate 396,905,966, forward strand.
CCAAGATTCTCCAACACATTGTTACTTTGAAGATGTAATAGTTGTTTGGTGTGCTTGCTGAGGAATGGAGGGCCTCCATCAACCAAAATTTTCACATATTTGTAGATATTGGTAACATTTTGTAATTATTTTATTTCATTTTAGGATGTGTGATTTTCTTTCCAACAAGTGTGTTTGCATTCCAGCAAGTGTGAATTCATTTCTGCAAGTGTGATTTCAATTATGCAAGTGTGATTTCATTTATGTAAGTCTGGTGTGATTTCATTTATACAAGTGTGGTGTGATTTCAATTCTGCAACTTTGATTTCAATTTCAAGAAAGTGTGATTTCCTTTATGCAAGTGTGATTTCAATTTCTTTATGTTGGTTTAGATTGGATTGATTTGATTTATTAGTTTCAATTGCATTAGGTTAATCTATTCTGATAAATAATAACCTAGTACATATAGTACACATATACCTTGTCAGTTCATGAACCTCGGGTTGAAAGTTAAATGATAGGATTTAACTCGCAATTAAATCACGCAACATCTTGGCACTGTTGCCGAGGAGGTATACATAGGTGCTTATTTTGAATTTTAAACAACTCATGATAGTTGCATTCATTCTTATATGCACGGCTAAAATCATATTAAAATCATTTTTCATATTAAATTTCAATAAATTTTCAATACTTTGTACTATTTTGTGTGCACGACAGGAATTATCAACCAGTTGGAATAATTCACAGACAATTAAAAGTTTGAAGAATGTCCTTCCAATAAATTTCTCGAATCCCAAAAATAACTGGGATATTTGCCTCTCAAGAAGAGTATATTTTAATTGCATTCAAAAACTTATCTAACTCTCCACCTCTACAAGAAGATCTTCAAGTCTCTTTTGATTCCTCTTGTCAATCTGTTGAAGAGACTAAAGAATCATGCAATACTTTTGATGGGGAGAAACCACTAGAATTTAAGATTGGGGAATGCATAATAAAGGAGGATATTCAATGTGATCTAAACCAAGAAAGGAATCATAAATGTCATAGCTTTATTGAAATATGGTTACAATCAAGGATCAAGTCACATCACTCTTTCATTCTTCCTTACTTCTTAATTATATCATCAAAACAATTGGTTTTTCATGCTTCGATGTGTTTTAATGCATATTTTTCAAAACTAAGCATGGATATATTTTTACTCCTATTACGCACATAGTACACTGGAAATATGCATACACTTGAAACAATTTTTCTATTTCCAGTAGAGTAGAGTAGGATAGAATAAATAAATAAAACCAAGTTTAGTGATGTGTTGTTTTAAGTTTTCAAGTTATATTTCATTTTATTTGCACTTTTATTTATTGTTGTTGCAGTAAGAGTCACCTCGCTTACTAATCATTTGCAGGAAGATGAAGAAAGAGAAGGAATATTTATGAAGAAGGAGAATAAACATAGTTTTGAGAGCCAAAATTTGAAGTTAGAGATCAAATAATTTTGCATTGTTTTTTAATAAAGAGTTTCAATATTGCTGAGTATGCTCTCTTCTTATGCTCTCTGTGATATGGAATATCGGAAAAGAAATTGAACAAAGTTATTTTTAAAATATTGCAATAAAAATTGGATAAGAGATCTAAATTCATACTCAAAAGTATAATTACAAGATTTCACAAAGCTCAAACAATAAAATGGATGTCTCTAATGGATCCAAAACTATCGAAACCCTTTTTTTGACTCTTTTCGCACCTCATTTGGCCAAAAATTGAGTCAAATATGATTGTTTCAAGTTTTTTCCCAATTCCTTTGTTAATAATCCTACAATTCGACCTAAACTTGGCTAGTGTGCCCCAACTGTGGAAATAACACACAAACCTAGCCTTCTTGATTGGTGGTCGAAATTGTAGGATGGTTAAGACTGCCACTCAACCCCCACTCCTTTCGTCGTGACCGTGGTCATATGACACCATGTGCCTCAGGGCTAGGTCCCTTTCCAAAATAACGTGACCACCAAATGTAAAATATGAGTCAGATTGTTATATTTAACAAAGAGTAACGTAGCCTAATTGGTAGATCACTTTCTTGGTGGATACGAGGTCTCGGGTTCGATTCCTATGGAGTTTATTCGACCTCACATAAAAAATTTGGTCCCCCACGAGGAGGCCACATGGCAACCAATGGTTGGCCCACGTGGCACTCCCACACTGGCCCTCCACAACAAAACCGTAACCAATAAAAAAATAGCCACATGTTACCAATCAAATCATTCCAAGTGTCAACCACTCATTGGCCAATGAAGGTCCAGTCAAACTTTCCAAGTCATGACCCAGTTAATGTATGAACTACTCACTGGGCATTCCTGCAACTCAAAATTATTTTTGTTTAATTGTTTCATAAAATGAATAGAACGTGATTCCGGGAGCATACGAAGTCAGATTTTAGTGAAACGAACTGTGTTGGATTCAGAGCAATGAGATATACAATTTGGATCTGGTTTCAAGTTGATCCAAGCATTTTGAATTTTGAGAATTTTCTTGATCCTCGGGATCAGGAACAAGGGTGGAGCATTATAGAAAAAGGAAAAATGCAGTTATAGGCTTAGAAATTCATAAAAACCTGCAAATATTAAAAACACAACTGCGATAAATTGCAAACCACCGTCCTAGTCTAATTGCAATTTGTAAAGTGGCAAGGCAATGCAACAATCCATGTTGTTTTTGGTAGCTTCAGAATCAACCCAATTCAGTAGATTATGAAAATTTGTTTTATGATATATTTTATAAGCATTAAGTATGTGGAAAAGAGGTCTCAAACTCAAAATTTCTTAGAAAAAAGATGAAGAAGGTACCTCTTTACAAATAGGTAAAATTGCCTTTAATTTTTCTTCCTTGAATTTGTTTTATTAGTATTATTTTGAGTTTTTTGTGTATATATCAAATGAAGATAGACTAATCATCTCTCTCTCTCTCTCTCTCTCTCTCTCTCTCGCTATATATATATATATATATATATATATATATATATATATATACATATACATATACATATACATATATGGTTGATGGCTCCGGTCTTGAAAACCGGTATAGTAAAAAAAAACTATCGAGGGTTTGAATCCCTCTCTCTCCTGTTTTTTTTCAACAATCACATTTATTGGTCCGGTCCAATAAAAAAAGAAAAAGAGAATAGCTCGGCTATATATAGCCGAGCTACAAGAATCCAGTTGGAAAGAGAGTATTTGAAAATACTCCTATCCCGCCGATATGGGAGATAGATGTAATGAAATTGAATCGATTTATCTTCCATCTGGTTCGATATATTTTTTCAGTTAAGAGGAGTCATGGAAAGGACAGGTTCGAAATCACGATCAATCCCTTTCTCAAATCCTGCTGCAGCTGCACGAGCCCTTCCCGCATGCCACAAATGGCCTACGAAGAAGAAAAATCCTTGAACGAAATGGGAGGTGGATAACCAACTTCGGGGAGAGACATAATTCACCGCATTGATTTCGGTAGCTACACCACCCACAGAATTTAAAGAACCTAAAGGAGCATGAGTCATATATTCTGCTGAACGTCGTTCCTGCCAAGGCTGTATGTCTTTTTTCAACTTGCTCAGATCCAAACCATTAGGGCCCCTGAGGGGTTCCAACCAAGGAGCACGGAGATCCCAAAAACGCATCGTTTCTCCTCCAAAGATAATTTCTCCAGTCGGAGAACGCATAAGGTATTTACCTAAACCAGTAGGTCCTTGGGCAGACCCCACACTAGCTCCAAGATGTTGGTCTCTAACTAAAAAATTAAACGCTCGAGCTTGAGAGGCTTCTGGGCCGGTGGGCCCATAAAATTCACTGGGATAAACTGTATTGTTGAACCAAACGAAACAACAAGCAATAAAACCAAAGACAGATAGAGCCGCTAAACTATAGGACAAATAAGCTTCTCCGGACCATACGAATGCACGGCGATCCCATGCAAAAGGTTTGGTTAAGATATGTCAGATACCACCGAAGATACAAATGGAACCTAACCATACATGTCCTCCAATTACATCTTCTATATTTTCCACGCTAACGATCCATCCTTCTCCTCCGAAAGGAGATTTAAGTAAATAACCAAATATAGCACTTGGGTTAAGAGTTGGGTTCATAATTTTTCTTACATCTCCACCGCCGGGAGCCCAAGTATCATATACACCTCCAAAATACAAAGCTTTGAGCACTGGAAGAAAAGAACCAACACCTAGCAAGATTAGGTGAATACCCAACATTGTGGTCATTTTGTTTCTATCTTTCCATACATAGCCAAAGAATGGAAAAGATTCTTCTAAAGTTTCGGGTCCTATGAGTGCATGATAAATACCACCAAAACCTTAAACCGCAGAAGAAATTAAGTGAAGTACCCCAGATACAAAATATGGAAAAGTGTCCACGATTTCCCCACCAGGACCGACTCCCCATCCTAGAGTAGCTAGATGGGGAAGCAGAATCAATCCTTGTTCATACATAGGTTTTTTCGGTACGAAATGAGCCACTTCGAATAGGTTCATTGCTCCGGACCAGAATACAATTAATCCTGCATGAGCCACGTGAGCCCCAAGCAATTTACTAGACAAATTGATAAGTCGGGCATTACCGTCCCACCAAGCGAAACCAGTGGTTTCTTGATCACGACCAGCTAAAGCTATAGTTCCATTAAAGAGCGTTTCCACGGGGTAAGACCTCCTCAGGGAATATAAGGTTTTCATGAGGATGATCTTGAGCCGCCATCCAAGCATGAATACCTTCGTTCAGGAGAATATTTTTTGTGTAGAAAGTCTCAGATTCAGGATCTTCTGCTGCACGGATCTCCTGGGAAACAAAATCATAGGCACGTAAGTTTAGAGTTAGACCAACTACTCCAATGGCACTCATCCATGAACCGGTCACTGGCACAAATAACATGAAGAAATGTAACCAACGTTTATTGGAAAAAGCAACTCCAAAAATCTGGGACCAGAAGCGGTTAGCAGTGAACATGGAATAAGTCTCTTCGGCTTGAGTCGGATTAAAGGCACGGAACGTATTTGCACCATCACCATCTTCAAATAAATTATTTTCCACGGTAGCACCATGAATAGCACATAGAAGCGCAGCACCCAATACTCCGGCAACTCCCATCATATGAAATGGATTCAAGGTCCAATTATGAAAACCTTGAAAGAAGAGGATAAAACGGAAAATAGCTGCTACACCAAAACTAGGTGCGAAAAACCAACCGGACTGGCCCAATGGATAGATCAAAAATATAGAAACAAAGACAACAATTGGAGCAGAGAATGCAATTGCATTATAAGGTCGCAATTGTACAGATCGAGCAAGTTCAAATTGACGTAACATGAAACCTATTAGACCGAAAGCACCATGAAGAGCAACGAAGGTCCATAGACCACCTAATTGACACCAACGAGTAAAATCTCCTTGTGCTTCGGGACCCCATAATAGCAGCAAAGAATGTGCTAAACTATTAGCGGGAGTAGAAACTGCGGCAGTTAGGAAATTACAACCTTCCAGATAGGAACTGGCCAATCCGTGAGTATACCATGAAGTCACAAAGGTTGTACCCGTGAACCATCCACCTAAGGAAAAATAGGCACAAGGAAAGAGCAATAGACCGGACCAACCCACAAAAACGAAACGGTCTTTGCGTAGCCAGTCATCCACAATATCAAATAAAGTTTGTTCTTCTTTAGAAGACTTTCCAAGGGTTATAGTCATAGCGATCCTCCTATTTCACTATTTCAACCATTTCCGAGCACCCTATATGATCAAAAGGTATACGATGAATTGGGGACAATTTTTCATCCATCATCCTTTCAAAAAAAAATTGGGTTCCGAAGATTCGTTATTGGAACAAATATTTGAAACTGGACCGAACCGATTCAATATAGGTAAATGCATGATCGCTCGATCCCGAGTTTTCAGAGTTCCTATCTGATCCTCGAATCACCTATTTAATAACATCGATGGAACAATTTCAGGGGAGGGAAGTGCGCTTTCTGCCTTCCATTGACCATATTCTAT